>ML677340.1:15237606-15350692 GCA_007922305.1 Dermatemys mawii
TTCAGTTAGTCTTTAAGGTGCCACAGGACTCTTTGTCTCAGGGAAAAGGCATTTATTCTAACTCTTTCCTAATTATAAGACCCCCACATTAGGTTGTGATCTTGTCAGATCTCAAACCTGATCTGACAACAGGAGATCATTAAATAACACCTAGAATGCTGCAAGGAGTGGTGTCAGTGACACGGTAGGTGGTATTTCTCCTTGTTAGTCTGTTTGAAGCAATGACCCAGCAGAGTGCTTCGAGGCAGAGTGCTTCTGATTGTACCATTGATTAGCTGAATTTTAAATGGTCCTGACCCTCTGTGGTCATTCAAGACTCCATTGCATGTTTTACTACACTTGGTGTGTTTGCCCAGATGTCTCACCTGAATTTGTAGGTTAGCCAAGACTAGTTACATTTTGTGTACGAAAATGTCCCTGGTACTAGCTTCAGTTGAATATATTTGTTTGACACACGGTCTGGGTAGAACACTTTCTAGCTCTATATTCACCAGGCTGTTGTACTTGGAGCCTCCTTCAATGGCCTGGGTGTGCTTTAAGCCTCCTGAGCGTGAACTGATCAGGCATTGCCCCCTGGCTGCGGTCTATAGGCAGAGTGCAGACTGTCTGTTTCACACCCCATTCTGAGAGCTAAGACATCACGTTGCAACTGCTGAGATCCTGGGACTAGTACTGACCCCTCAGACTCTCCTGTTGCTTAATCACACCCTTTCACAGAACCCCAGCCGGGTGGGCACTCTCCAGAGTCGAATGATGTGCTAGTGAAACAGACCAACTTTGCGCAAGATTCTAAAACAATTTACTCTTTAGAGAGCATGAGGAATACACAGACAAAATAATAAACACACCTGTACATATTTCTTAGCCTCTGTTTCCTCACCACTTTGAGGAATTCTTTGAGTCTAGGGCAGACTCTCTGAGGGAGTCCAAGTTCCCTCTCTTGCACATGGCTTCTCCTCTAAATCATAGTCTCTCACTCTCTCTACATCAGCTAGCTTCCTTCTTACTCAGTTGTTAGTCCTGAAGAACCCTCTGCTACAAAAGCATGCTCATCTCTTTCTCTCTCCTGCCCAAGCTTTCTGTGTTTCTCAGTTCCTCACATTTATATGTCGCACCACTAACACCTGATCCTTTGTTCTCTTGCTAAAGATTTTCTACTTTTCAAGTCCTCCTCTCTGTAGAGGAACTTGTTTGATATGGTTTACCAGCTCAAGCAGCCCCCTTAGAATATCTATTGTTTGATCAGAGCACTGTCATTAAGGCTAATAACTCTCCATTGTCTGTGGTCTGAAGAGTGTATCATTACATTTCAAGCTTTGCTAATGAAACACGGTGGCTGTATCTGAACTGAGAGTTCTCTGCAGTGCAGCAGCTGGTAGTGTGAACCATGGAACTTGGTTTGAAGCCCCCTGGATTTTGCAGACACAAACCTACCACAGTGATGGACCTGGTGGAAAGAAGAGTTTGAGCTGTACACAGACCTGGCCATCCAGGAGGATGACAAAAGCTGGAAAGCAAACCCATTTTTCTACTTTACTGGGTAACAAGGCAGAGAGATCTGCAGAACTCTGAAGCTCCCCATTGCCTCAGTCCAACTGCAGGCAGTCAAGAGAATAATACTAGCAGGTTGGTAGCAGGTTGGCCAGAAGACATAAGCCAAGTTTAGGAGCAGAATAATATTTTCAAAGTAAGTATGAGCCAAGTGTGGAAGATGGAATCATATTTCAAGGACAATGAGCTATTGTTCCTGCTTCATTACATTGGGATGTCATTCAAAAAATACATGCCTCACATCTGGACATTTACTGTCTGGGAATGAATATATAACACCCTCCTTGTCAGAAGGGTGTTACACCTGCCAGCCATGTCATAACCACCAGCAGAAAGACTGTGACCACATGAGAGGCTCACCCAACTATGGGAAAACATGGGAAAAGACTAGGGCTGTTGATTAATTTCAGTTAACTCATGCAATTAACAAAAAAACAAATTAATTGCAGTTAAAAAATGAATCATGATTAATCACAGTTTTAATTGCACTGTTAAACAATAGAATACCAATTGAAATTTATTAAATATTTTGGATGCTTTTCTACATTTTCATATATATTCTAATCCGGGGTGGGCAAACTTTTTGGCCAAGGGTCACATTGGGGCTGCAAAATTGTATGGGGGGCTGGGTAGGGAAGGCTGTGCCTCCCCAAACAGCCTGGCCCTGCCCCCTATCTAACCCCCTCCCACTTCCCGTCCTCTGACTGCTGCCTCAGAATCCCCAATCCATCCAACCCCGTCCTGCTCCTTGTCCTCTGACCACCCCCTTCAGACACTCCCACCCCTAACCACTCCCCCGGTACCCTACTCCCTCTCTAAGCCCTCCAACTGCTCCCTTCAGAGACCCCCCTGCTCCTAAGCATTCCCCTCCCTGTCCCTTGACTGCCCTGACTGCTATCCATACACCCGCTCCCTTACAGATCCATGGGACTCCCATGCCCTATCCAACCTCCCACATTCCCTGTCCCCTGACTGCCCCCCCTGAATCTCCACCCATCCAACCGCCACCTGCTCCCTGGCCCCCTTACCATGCCATTGCCGCATTGGCCTGTAGGAATGCGCAGTCCTGCTCTCAGAGCGCTGCCCGCACAGCGCACTGAGGCTGTGGAGGAACAACAGGGGAGGGACCTGGAGGCGCCTCTCTGGCGAGCTCAGAGGCCGGGCAGGATGGTCTCGCATGCTGGATGTGAGCTGCGGGCCGTAGTTTGCCCACCCCTGTTCTAATCTGTGTTGTAACTGAGGTCAATGTATATTTTTATTACAAATATTTGCACTGGAAAAATGATAAACAAAAGAAATAATATTTTTCTATTCACCTCATACAAGTACTGTAGTGCAATCTCTTTGTCATGATAGTGCAATTTACAAATGTAGATTTTTTTGTGTTACATATCTGCACTCAAAACCAAAACAATGTAAAACTTCAGCGCCTACAAGTCCACTCAGTCCTACTTCTTGTTCAGCCAATCATTAAAACAAACAAGTTGTTTACATTTACAGGAGACAATGCTGGCCTCTTATTTAAAATTTCACCAGAAAGCAAGAACAGGCATTTGCATGGCAATTTTGTAGCCAACACTGCAAGGTATTTGCATGCCAGATATGCTAAACATATGTATGCCCCTTCATGCTTTGGCCACCATTCCAGTGGACATGCTTTCATGCTAATGATGCTCATTAAAAAATGTGTTATTTGTGACTGAACTTTGGGGGGAGAATTGTATGTCCCCTGCTCTGTTTTACCCACATTCTGCCATGTGTTTCATGTTATAGAAGTCTCTGATGGTGACCTGGCACATGCTGTTTGTTCTAAGAACACTGTCACTGCAGATTTCACAAAACACAAAGAAGGCATCAATGTGAGATTTCTAAAGATAGCTACACCACTTGACCACGATTTCAGAATCTGAAGTGCTGTGAGGGATGAGGTGTGGAGCATGCTTTCAGAAGTCTTAAAAGAGCAATGCTTCAGTGCGGAAACTACAGAACCAAACCACCAAAAAAGAAAATCAACCTTCTGCTGGTGGCAACTGACTGAGATGATAAAAATGAGCATGCGTTGGTCTGCACTGCTTTAAGAGGGCTGTCACATCTGTCATTTTTCTTCATTTCCAGTTGTGATTGCTGTACACTGTACTCAGCGTATCTGTACCAGAGTGCAATATACATTATATACTTCCCCATTACTGCTTCTTCCTACTAAGGTCAACTTGGAATCTAGAGTTTAAAAGAAAGCGGTAAATTAAACTAGCTTGTGGGACTTTTTAAGTGAAGCGCACCTAAAGGAGTGTAACTTGCCTATGTTAGCATCAGAAAACTGTTGTGCTGTCAGAGGACAGTTTCCTTTTCTATGCCTTTTTTTTTAAAGGTGTCTCAGCTGTGCACACCAATTTTGGGCCTCAGGGAAGTCTGTTTTTAAGCCCCTAGAATATTGAATGCAAATTCTGATTTTAATTAAATGTCAGTCAATACTACTAATTATACTGTGCACAGTTTGTGGTTCATATTTGCTCCTGTCCTGTTTTTAGATAGAATAAATGAGTTTGCTAACTGGAGATCAAACTGGCGAGGATGCATACATTATTGTCAATATAAACAAAGTGAGTGTGGAACATTGTCTTCCTCATTTTGTTTTATTTATATCAATACAACATATAGCACAGCAGTGGGCAGGGAGAGGGGAATTTTATACACTACCAGGGCAGACGTACTTATCCCAAGTGCATCATGGACTCTTCTGGCACTTTATTAGGTTCAGGCTTCCACAGCTTTGAAATATCCCTCTAAAAAGATACGTGCAGCAATTGTAACATTGAGTGAAAACAATTTTTCTGCATAATTCAAAAGTGGCAAAAGGGGTTTTGCTCCAACTTTCCCCAAAGCATTCATCTGCAGAGACCTATTTTGGGAAAATTTACCCCACAAAGTGAATGTTTTGGAAAGATCTGAAGATGAGGAATTATACTGGAAAGTCTTTTTCAACCATAGCTATTGCTTGTTCCTGGCCACTGGTACAAGTTTTTAGACTATGTCCCTTTACCCATTACAAATGTTTGGAGGATACATTTATGTACCATTTAAGCAATTCTAGAACTTGTTTCAGGTGTTAACTTTTTTTATTGCAGAGTCAGTAAGAGCCACCTCTGGAACAAGTATTACATTTTAGTGTTGCTGTCCCTGTGTTTAGAGCTGTATCTCTTGTTGGCCTTTGAAGCCCAAGGAAGATAAATGAGAAGTCATTTTTTCCCCAATTCTCTTTTTCTGAAAGAGAGAATATGCAAACCTTTAAAAACTTAACAGCAAACGTGAGTTGAAATAAATTTGTGTCTATCATTTTATTGCTCTAGATTTTGTAATGTAGAATAAGCAGCTGAGGTTTAGTTAACAGCTTGAAAGGTAATGAAAGTGATTATTTTTTATACCTTCAATTGTTAAACATCAGATAACTCTAAACCTAGATTCCCTGAAGGTCCTTGAGATGAGAAGTGAGATGAGAAAGAATGGACTGAAGAAAAAGCTATTGAAATGCTGACCTCTTTGCCACACGCCTAGAAACATAAGGAGGGAGGAAAAGGACTCAGCAATACTAGCAATAAACATTCTATTATCCTATACGTGGCTCGTTAGCACGTTGACTTCCCTGACTCTGGTAGACTAACAATCAAACAATATATGGAATGGCAATATTTTATTGGTATATTAAAGATTTCTAGCTATTTGCATAGGCTATTAATCACAAATGGATAAAAATATACACTGTCACTTGGAATCAAGGATAATTTAAAAGGAACCTATGCTCATGACAAAGTAACCATGATTGTTTATCAGCAGCCTTAAAGTATGTCACAGTCTGAGAGGGTGAGGGTAGTAGAGTGGCAGAAGTCTCAAAATTACCAACTTAATGCCTCAGGAATCTGTCAAGGGGCAGGATCTACTTTCTGGAGAAAAATCGTTAACAGCCTGACATCTTCACCTTGTTACCCCCTACAAGGAGAAGAAAGAATAGTGCAACATGGGGCAGTAAATTACATTTGAATCTCATTATTTCCACCTCTACAGAGTAGAGTCTTTTTAAATGAATAAATGTTTTGGGGAAATATCTGATTGTGCTGTGGAAATGCATGTACTTTTAGTGAATCAAGCACATGCACAGCACTACACAAACAGTGATTTTGACTCAAAAGCTGCCTTTCCATAGGAAGGGTCTGGGACAGAAATACAGGGCTTGTCTACACTTCCTGGAGGATTGATGCTGTGGCGATAGACGCATTGGCGGTCAACCTACTAAATCAACCGCCAATCGCTCTCTCATTGACTGCTGTATTCCACTGATCGAGAAGAGCAACGGCAATCAACAGGAAAGCATCTTCTGTTGACATCGCATAGTATGGACTCCGCGGTAAGTAGACTGAAGCTACGTTGATTTGAGTTACGCTCTTCATGTAACTCAAATTGCGTAGCTTAGATCAACTTTTCCCTTTAGTGCAGACAAGGCCATAGATGTGTTCAATGCTGGGTTCCCCTCTTGACTGCTGGCCTGCTTCTTCCCAATTAAGATACGATTTAGGGCCCTCTCTTCCCAACTTTGCCTCTTTATTTTCTCTGTTGGGTTATTAGATACAGAACATACTTTACCTGATTTGGGCTTTGTATAGCTTTATACTTCATAATAAACAAACAGCCTTTTACTCTACCTGGGCTTCTCTTAACCACAAGATCACCCTGCCTCCCATATTGGCCCCCAGACTATTCAGAACAAAAGATTGTTAACCATTAACTTTGCTTAACCTGATGGTAATTTCTTCAAGGAGAGCCAGTGCATGAGATTTTGAGGAGATTTAACACTGTGGAAAGTTTGAAGGACCTTTGTCTAATGTTAGAATTTAGACAAAGTCAGAATTTCAAATTGAGGTATTTTTTCTAAAATGACCATCTATAACTAAAAAAAGTATAATTAATTTTCTTCGGGGTTTCAGAAACATGCTCCTTCGTCTTCTTGAGTAAACATGGCAATTTTCATGCAACGTTCCCAGAAGTTAGAGGGAACTACATAGAGCTGTATAATAGAAGCTAGTTCCAGTCCTAACTACTTCCTCTCCCTAATGACTTTTGGCTTTGTGGCTACAACACTCTGAACTAATGGTGGGCAGTAGCTTGGTTGAATGGTAGGGTGAAGGGCAGTCAGGAAAATTTTATTCATTTCTAGAATTAAAAAAAAACACAGGCACATGATTTTGAACCATAAGACCATGAATGTGGATAGCACATATAACTTTTTATTAATACTACTCTTGTCCTCCTTCCTCCACTTTCATATTGCCTGTTACAATCTTGTTTCATTCGTTTGTGTGCTCTTTGAGGCCTGGACCATATTTTTTGGTACAGTGACTAATACAACAATCAGATTAAATTGTGTAAAGTCATATGATTGAAATAACATACTGTGAGGCATTGAAGGGAAAAGGAAGTAAGGCTATACCAGCCTCCAAGTCCTGACCCTCCTGTCCCCCAGGACATACATGCACATCCTGACAGTAAGGCTGCAATCCCGCTAACTCTTATGTGCGTAACTCTTATTTCCATAAAGTTACACACATGTGAGTATTTGCAGGATGAGGGGATTTAGTTGGTAAGGGACCTTGAAGAGGCTTAGGGGGAACTGTTTTACTGTCTTAACTTTAATATGGCCTGCTCCTCAGTCAGTAGGAGTGTTGCTTGTGTTTTCAAAAAGGACGAGGGCTGGGTCTTTAGATCTAGCTAAAAAAAAACAAAACAAAAAAACTCCCTCTCTTCTTTAAAAGAAAACAAGGTGGGAGAAATGAAATTGAAAAGAAATGCACAGGGAGATTAAAGAAGGAAAAGAGGAGAAAATCAAAATTAGAAGATGTAGGACTGTACAGAAGAACCTGAAATTGCTAGACAAGATTTTTTTCTACTTTTAATCTTTTGAAAGAGATTACTTTTCCTGTATTCCCCAACTTCTAATACATTAGGTCTGTGAGACACTATTGTATCTGAAAATCTGGGATTCAGACCAAGAAGAGATTCATTGAGTGCTTTCTGCTGACCAGTGTAGTCCTTATGTGCTGACTGCCAGATGTTAATCAATGTATGACATTGGGCACCTTATTTAAAACAAAAAAAGAGAGAGAAAAATTGGTAAAGAGCCTGGAGAGAAATGAAAATGTGAAGAAAGAAAAATGGGAAGGAAAGACCACAGAAATAGTTTACCCCATATGGTATGTAATGCTGCACACTAATCTGCGGTGTCTGCAAGACACAAAAGAGTAAATCAAGGACACGGATTTTTAATCACAACTTGGAGTTCTCTTGTTATATTGTTTGATCAGAAGAGGCTTTCATTTTATTTTATAGTATTATTTGACTTTGTTCTTTTTAACTGGTTTATGGTTTTAGATATCCAGAGCCTGTTCTGCAGCACATAGTCTGCCCAAATGTCCATTTGCTTGGAGTTAAGTGGATGTGCATGGACTGCAGGGCTGGAAATGTAATGTTTCATTTAGTCAGCTGTTTAATTTGTTTCTTGCAGAGAACGTTGGCATGAACTGTTTGAACTAATTTGAAGCAAGATTTCTAAACTGATACAAAATGAAGACTACTGCATGTGATGGTAGGTCCCGCCACCTGGTATCGGGGAAGGATGAGAGGGAGGAAGTGAAACATGGTGCATGAGCGTGTAAAGTTGTTTCCTTCGTGCAGGTTGGAAGCAAACTGGCTGCAGGGCACACAGCCGATTCAGGTTATGGAAGGGAGGGAGCCAGGGGGCTTGCGCAGCAGGAGCCCAGTGAAAAGGTCCAGAGGGCCTGGCGTAAGCAGGGAGCACCCTCTCACAGGACCCACTCAAGGAAAACCTGAGAGGTGAGCAATAAGGGCTCCTTATTCTGGTGATTTTTGCCACCTTATTCTGGTGGTTTTTGCCAGGACCAGCCTCTGGCACACCGATATGGTGGCGGGGGGACTCTGCCACCTGCACACGAAGGTGGGGTCTGTGTAGCAGGGGCTCCGCGAGGAGGTCTGCTCCCTTGGTGACAACCATGGACCTGGTCACTGATAGCAGCTTCCAGGTCTGGAGGAGATCCTGGTAGAAGATGAGCAGCTCGGAGAAGTCTCATGGAAGTCCCCTTAGATGGAGGTAAAAGGAACTGCTGGTCGCATTGGAGCCTGGCAGAGGAAGGCGTGCACCAGTGTGATCCATGCCAGACTACCTGCACCATAAAGGTCAAGGTGGAAGGAGGGGGGAAAGTAAGATGTGCAGCAAGGGGAAAGAGGGCAAACTGCTGCAGGGAGACCAGTGGGCAAAGCAGAGGATGGGGGAGCCCACTAGCCAAACATAGCTGGGGAAGGGAGGGCACATGTGCCCACATGCCTTCGCATGACACAATCTATGCTTGCTGCTACAATCAGTCCCAGTGATGAAAAAAGGAGAAGCAAACAGCCGGGTCGAGGGGCGGAGAGCAGATCCAGAGGACAAGTGCAGGTGGTGGCGGAGACGGTGGTGTTGCGGGGGTAGATGAACCGGGGGAGGGCTCCACATGCTCCTGCTGCTCCCCGCAACAGCAGCACAAAAAGAGCAAGATGTAAAAGTTAGTCCAGCTAGAAACCCCCTCTACAGTGCCCTGCAGCTCCTCCTCTTCCTCCTCAACAGCAGCAGCATTTCTGGACTTAAGAACCTAGATAACATTGGGAACAGATTTAAAGCCAATATTTTACCATCCTTGTTGTTTTTTGGGGGGTGGGGTATGGAGCATGTCATCATGAAGTTTCTGGTGTTTAAATGTCCTATCAAGGTTACCATTAAAATAAAAAGTATGGAGAAAACCCTCTCTAAGAGCAAAAGAAGTACTGTACATTGCAACTCTTCTGTTAAATTAATACTAAAAAAGAAACCCAGCTGTTTAGATGGAGAAAACTGCAGTGGAATTTAAAAACAGGGTTATTATTTCATGAAGGAACTGCAACACGCTGAATAACTCTTATAAAGTACTTGTGACAATTCACATTTTGCAGTGCTGTGCTCCATTTCTCTAACTGTTAATGAATCCTTCAGTGACCTATCTACTTAAGGTCTAGCCCTAACAGGATGGTTACTACTCAGCGGACAAGGAGACTAAGTGTGTAGGGGGGAGAAAAAGAGAAGAGATCATGTCAGTAAGAGGGAGTATGCATGAGAATTGTCAAGTTGTAGGATTGAAAAGTATTTTAATGTGAAGGTCATAAACTTCCCTGAATTAAGTTCTGTCTCTAATTGTCGGTATTAACATCTTGAGCATCAGACCTAAGGCCAAATTCTGCCCTTATGTTCCGTGAAAGCTCATTCACTTCAATGGAATTGTGCAGTGTAAGCTTTCTACCTTTCATGGTCAGGGCACCCCCTCTGCTGGCATTGGAGAATCAGTATACCCGCTAGACATCTTCTCGTGAGGCCTGGCTTAATGGCTGTGTAATCACACAAATAGCAGTTCAAACCTCCAAAGGCAGATTAAGAAGCAACTAGTCAGCCAGGCCTCCTGGCTGGGGTGAGCAGAAACAGTGTATGGCTCAGGCCTCCTGGACATGGGCCAAGTAAATAAACAAACAATATTGCTGGCCTTCTGGCCTAAAGCCTAGCACACACTGAACCCCATGGGTAGGGGAATCCAGGCCACCCTGCTCCACTAGGTCACAGCCAAGGACCCTAGAAGTGATAGGTAATCACCCGACAGGATCAGCAGAAAAATGTGCTGTTGCTGCTAACCTCCCAGAAGCACAACATGACTAAAGTCTTGTTCCCCTGGGCTACTTCCTGTCAGCTCATGGTGGCACTGCTCCTCCATCGCTGGGACCTGGCAATCAGTCTCACAATCAGGCAGCCCTTCCTTTACTCTCTTCTCAGCCTCTTCCAGCTCCTGGGATAGTGGTTTGCCTTTTCTTCCGGCTACCAGTCACAGGCTTAGTTGAGAGCTCTTCTCCCCTGAGACATCTGCCTTCTTCCCTGGTTCAGCCTCAACTGAGTTGCAGGGCCTTGCTTTTATACTTCCTGTCCTGCCTCCACACATCTTGCAGAGGGGGTGGGGCTGGAGGAGTTAAATCCCTCTGTACTAGAGGGAGGCCATTTTACTTCACTAGGTGCAGGATATATATGAGAGCAAAATTTGGTTCCATGTATGTGCTCAGGGACTGAACATTTCATATGCCTTTAGCTATGCCATATGCAAGATCTCTAGATATTTGAAATATTTGATATCACACTCTTTGGGACAGGGACTGTGTCCTCATATGTTCATACAGCATCTAGCATGGTCCTGCTCACCTCAGTGACTTTGATCATTGCTTTTTAAAATACCCTTTTTTTTAAAAAAAATCTATATTATTTATTACTTAGGCTATGGCCACAAATTCTGTGTAGTCTGAATTGTACTTACACAATTTATTGTCAAATACTCCTGCTTTGCTGAGCTCATGTGGACCTAGCTGTCTTAATCGAAAATGATTGCTAGGTAATTAATCCTGGTTCAGACAACTACCTCCTGAAACTTATCATAATTCACCTCCATTAGCCAATACTTAGAGACTTTAATTTCCTCATAATATTGTGTAGAACACATCAGCTAATATTGAGGGATCTGACTGCATCTCTTTGAGCTAAACAACATATATTAGAGAGCTCTGCCCTTTATTTCATTCTGCACATTTCTCTTACCAATGTCATGATCTGGAGTGCAATAAGGAACAGGTTTGTCAAAGTGAATAGCAATTTCAGACTGACATTGTGCAGAGTGTGTGGAAATTCTCCCTCCCAATATAATTATTTTTAAATATCAAGATTAAAATATAATTTTTAAGTGTGACAGGTTTAAAATATAGAAATAACTAAATCCCAGCACTCATTCCCCTTACCCAAGCTAACTTTAGTTGCTAAAGCTCCATTTTTGCTTTTGTTGTTCTTGATTGTAAGCATATTTGAATTAGGAATTACATCAACAGGAAGTCAATATTTTGGGGGAAAATATTTTTTATTATATTTATGTGTTTATCTAATCTAGATGTTCTTATTTAGACCCAAAATACCTTGGTGCTGACTCACTGATATATTTTAAGCAACTTTGTTAGACTTTTTTAAAATACAAAAATAGTCCTTTGATTAATAATAGTAAATTAACAATATTCTTGACATAGAACTTCATGAAAATATATGTGCATACGCATTCTTGTCTCTATGCATACATTTTGAGGACATGCTGGGACAGGGCACTCCTAATGAAGGACCTGATCCAACATCCACTAAAGTCAATGGGAGTTGTTCCTTGACTTCAAAGGATGTTGCATCAGGCCCAAAGTGAATCACACCCACCATTTAATGTAAAAAACATAAATTAGAAGCTTTGACTTCCCCAGGGTTTCAACTAGGCCCCTAGAAAGAGAAAATCCCACTACTGAACTCCATGAGGTAGATCCATGCTTCTACTACTTAAGTAATTACGTCGCTTGAATTCTTTACCATAATCTGCAATGTACACAGATGTAATGTGTGTTGCTATTCAAAAAACAGCAACAATTGTTTATGGAGAGACAGATTTTTACGGCCAGAAGGAGCCATTAGGATCATCTGGTCAGCTCTCCTGCATAACATAAGCCTCAAAATTTCATCAAGTGATTCCTACACCGGGCCTTTGGGGATAGCATTCCATTAGGATCCATGTGAGAGCATAGGGTGGATCCCTGTGTGACTCTGCACCCCATATTCTTAATAATTGTATGATTATAATATAATTATGATGAAATTTGTACAAGATGAGTCATGTGAGGCATCACTGGAAAAGTTCTGATTTGCTGAATATGGCTATCCTATTTGTATACATATATCATTTTTATATCTAAATTTATGAATATTGACTTTGTATCTGTATTTCAAATGTAGTTACACCTGGGTGACACTCACTAGGCAAAATGCTTCCAGCCTAGACAGCTAGTGGGGAAGAGACTATTCAGGATAAATGGGCCAGTAGGAAAAACAATAGGCCTGAGAAGAAACTCTTCCCATACCTGGTGAGCATTCCTGAGAATGCTCCAGAAAGCCTGTAAGTAATGGCTGCTATGACTCTGCAAGGGCATGACATTGGACACCATTTTGGGTACCTGTATTATTCCACAAACTGGGCCGGGAACTGTTTTTGGAACAAAGCGTTCCTGCCATATGGAACAGCTGTATAAGGCAGGGAGTGACATCATCTGCTCTTCACTCTCCCACAACTCAACACCTAAGAGAAGCTCCTAAGGAAAAGGACTTGGAACAGGGGTGAGGAGCCCAAGCCAAAAAGCAAGTACAGCTTGTGTCTTGAGAATCTGCAAGCCTGCTTCTATCATCAGTCAGGATGAGAAATTGCTAATTCATATCCAATCTTTCTAGTATCTTAGACTTAGTTAGCAGTTTTGTTTATTTACTAGGTAATCTGTTTGCTATCACTTATAATCACTTAAAATCTACCTTTTGTAGTTTGGCAGAGTGGACTAGGTCTGGTGGACCCCTGCTGGTGGCCCTGCATCACCCTGCCCCGGAACAGAGCAGAGAGAAGTCCTCCAGAAAGCCTAGAGTGGCTGCAGAGGCGTGGCCAATCAGAGGGGCTGACGGAGCAGCCAATCCGGGGCCAGAAGGGCCAGAGCAGAGAAGTCTGTTGCTGTGTGTAGCTCAAGGCGCGAAGACCGTGCGGCTGTAAGACTGGCAGTACCATGGACAGCTCCTGTGAAGCGCTCACTGCAGACAGGATGGAAGCCCAGGGAAGGCTGCTGAAGATGGGGTGCTGGCTGGAGGGAAGAGCAGCAGGACCAGCAGAAAGTCAGTGTGGGCAGGTTGAATCCCAAGGGAACTGGGCTCAGAACCTGGCCAGGGCAGTGAGGGTCCTGAGATGTGTCCTGCTGCTCTTGTTGAAGACTGGGCCCAGGGAGGCCTGCTGAAACACCAGCAGCTACAGGTACCAAGGTGGGCCCTGGCTGGGTGGTTGAAGAAAGCAGTGCCTCTGGGAGAAGCCTTAGAGCTATGGCTCCACACCAGGGCCATGGTAAGAGCTTGGACTGCATACACTGGAAGGGAGGAACAGTGTATGTGGCTCGGAGGGAGGCTGAGTCACTGAAGACCCGCCAACAGAACCATCAGCCTGGGGAATGCTCGCAAGAGGCGGGTGACATCCTGATATAAGAACTAAAACCAAAAGCAGGCTTACACCCACCCAACCAAAGGAGGCTGCCCATGAGAAGTGGGTGCCACCCCCAAAAAGACTGTGATTGCAGGTATATCGGCCAGAGGAAAGGGGTGCTCACGCGAGGTGGGTGTTGATCTTGTTACATGTAGTTAATACACTTGTTTTATATTTTAATCTAAACCACTGTGCCTTTGACTTACGTGTCTGGGGAAAATCTCAGCTGTTGTGTTGGGTGATAATAGGGTCTTGGAGAGGCTGGCTGTGTCCCCAACCCAGTTGTGTGTCTTAGAGGTGTACAGCACTTCCCACAGCTCCCCGACTGCACCCCAGGGGTGACAACCCACCACAGCCTGACATACCGATTTTCTCCCAGATCATACAAAAAGTAGTAGTGAATTGCCTCTTTTACAGCAATGTCTCTCCCTCTGGACTCAGACCCAAAGACAATTTTCTGGGGGTCCAGGAGTCTGTGTGTGGGAGCATGTGGGGAGGGTGAGCTTGTGTAGATGTACGTCATGGTAAATCTGCCCAAAAGTTAACACAGCTAGTGACTGCACTGAGCCCCTTGAATGCTGGGGACCCACCTTGACATGGTGCTTCAGAACCATCTGCGGGCAGGAGAAACATTGCCAGTCTGACCCCAAAAGCTTTGTGCTGCTAGGAAGCAGAAGGTCTGGTTGCAGATGTACAGGGCCTTGCCTATGCAGCTAGCCCTATTCCTCTAACCAGCCCCCTGGAATCCCTGGGCTTTGGTGTCAAGCTTCTCTGTCTTCCTTCCCATCCACTGACAATGACAGTGAATTTACATATATTCTTTCTTTGTATACCTTTTTGTGGGGAAGACAGGATATGACAAAACATCTATGAGAATTTGTCAAACACAGATCCACATTTTACATTGCTAGATCAGCAGTCATATGTTATTTACATAGATCACTACTGAGTGTCACAGTGCTATGTGGCTTATCATGTCGCATGTCTCAGAGCACAAATGGGCTTTCAGCATTCAAATAACCAGGTCATTGGACATTTCTTCAGAGCCATCAATTTTAAATTTGTGCAAAGAAGAATATGAGAAAGAAAAAGGAGACTTCATCTTGGAATTCCTTATTCTCTTACCATTTTGCACACAAGACTCCTGGTTCCTTCTATGGGAGCTTTATACCGAGATCAAGGGTTGAGCATGGTTCTTAATTTTTAGTTGCATATGCACAGTAGGACTCTTTGTATCTTGGTTTGGTCATAAAGCAAGTTAATCAAATTGCACACAGACAGTACTAAGCAATTTGAAAATGTAGCTTAGATTTAATGTCCTTCTAAAAGAGATTAACTAGCTAGGAGTTACAGATTCTTGCTGGTGAGTTTCCAATAAACAACAGAGATGTCTTGTATAAAAGAAAAACAGCCTATTATGGGAAAGATGCTTAGATATTTACTTTAGAAACCCAACAGAAAGTAAAGTCCCTTCATAAAGGCCCTTTTTTGTTTGGAGGTATTTATTCAAAAAAGGTTTATCTAAAAAGCATATATACTTCAACTGCTGTCCTCATTATATATATTTGTAGCAGGGCAGTGCTGGGGAAAGCAGCAAAACCCAGGCTGAGTAGAATAGCAGCCACAGCTGTGGCCAGCCCAATCAGGCCACAGCTGGCCATGATAGAAGGGCTTAGAAGCAGGAGCTAGGTGGTCTCTCTCCAGGTTGGGAGGAAGCAGGGCCTGGCTGCAGGACAGGGTATCTGAGGTGGAGCAGTGCTGGGAGAATAGGCAAGGGAGCCAGCGAGCTCTAGCCTAGCAACTCCCCAGCTGCAGGCTTGAAGTGAGTCCTAAGAGGGTACTGGAGGCTAGGCAAAGGCAACAGGTCCAACCTCCCCCCAACCTTGCCTGTGATGACTGGCTTTTACACTGCAGTTTGCCCAGGGTGTGGGGGCTTGATGATGACTGGCAGTAGCACTAGTCTGAGGCAAGGTGGGGATTAGAGGGTTGAGGGTTTCCCAGGGGAGGAGATCCAGAGGCAGAGTGTGGGTGTATTGCCAGGGGGCAGCACCCCAGGGAAAAGGGCACCGGGGTCCGAGAGGGACATGGGGCCAGCGGACAGCATGGCACCAGCCTGCAGAGGGCTCTCTGAGCTTGAAGAGCTAACTCCCAGATGGCCAGCAGAAGGTGCCGCAGAGGTGGGTCATCGCGCTGCTACAATGTTGTTGAAAATTAGATGCAGCCATTCTATAAAACAGAATCATAACATGCTTTATAGACCCTAAACGTAACCAACAAGGCATTCCCCGAAGTCCTTTCCCCAGTGTTTTCAACCTGTTTGGCTAAGATCCCTTCTCACTACATCAAGCCTGCAGGTGCCTTGTCCCCAGAGATTGAAATAACAGCTGGGGGTTCATCCGCACCCTGATATAGTTTCAAAAATTCATCATCTTACTCCTTAACAGGACAACTCTTGCGGTTTTTGGGTTTTTTTCTTCCAGTCTCTGCAGTTTGCTCAGACTGTAAATGGACACTCCTTGTGAACCATACAATACTTAATTTGAGAGAGATCAGCATGCCTTCCCCCACCCACCTGACAGGAGTAGGTGGATCACGTTTTAGTGATTTTTCTTAATTCACAGACTAAAGAGCCATGACTTAGGCCTACCATCCTAAAAAGAACATATTTTTTAGTGTGTATATATATATATACATAACTCTTCACATATTTTCTGTGCATACATCTCATGGTTATTATGACTGACATGACGTTCTTTGGTGGATTAGTAGGTAGATATGCCAGACCCAGAGGTTCTGTGTAACCCTTAAGTATCCCTGTGCTTTCCTCCAGTTGACATAAAAAGGGCGTACAAGGGAGCCCTGCTTGGAGACTGATGCATAAACAATAGAAATATTCTAGGAATGTTTGTGTCACTTGTGTAGGCTTCACCTCTGCGCTAGCAGTTGGGATGTGCTCTGCAGATCACCAGTGGGCTGTGAGCTCTTCAGTGTATATGCTAACAAAACTCCCACTGTATCTCTCATCATTTTCATGAGTACAACTACAGGGCCAAAATCTGAAATAATTAACAGTTTCTAGTAAGGGCCAGATCTTCAAAGAGATTTAGGCACGTCACTTCAATTGACTTCAAAGGGAGGTGGGCACCTAAATGTCTTTGGGGATCTGGGCCTAAATCCTAACTCAGGCAAACTCCCATTGAAGTCAAAGGTGATCAGAACAGGTGCTTCCTGCAAAATGGTGAAGCCCACACAACTGAAACAACAGGTGGGCCTACCGTCCTAAAAAGTTTCAGCTGAGCCTCAGTCTTCAAGCTCAGAGCCTCTGTATGCCTTTGCCTCATTGTAAATGAAGTCTATTAACAAGCAGCTTTCTCTATCAGGTGTTTCTTTGTTTTCTGTAAAATCAGTAAATTCGGTGATGAGACAGTAGCTTTCCTGAGCAATGACTGAGTGAAAACTGATAAGCACTTCAGGATTTTTCATGTAACCCATCTGGTTGCTGCATAGCAGGTGTTATATTGGGATGCTAGGAACTTTTGTTGAATGATAATATAAAAAAATTGAGAACCATTGATACAAGACTGGCACCACAATACAGAGGTTTTGTATTTATTTGTTATATTAATGTCATGTCAAAGTGATTTATTTTTTGTGTTACTCTGATTGCACTATGAAAACAGCATCCTGTTTGCCGTAATCCTTTCTTTCCAGGACACATTTGCACCAGAGATCATTCAGCAAATGTAACTTTTCATGTTACATTTTACAATTGGTTTTTCTTTTGTTGCTTGGGGTCTGTGCCAATAGCAAGTAGAAAAAAATCAAGGGCTTTGATTTGTATTGTGCATGTTCATCTAACCTTGCAGCTGCCTTTTCATACTGTTAATATACTTGAAACAAGTCAGAAATTCAGCTAATACAATTGCATGTCTGCCTCTCAAATGACTTTATTGGTTCCTGCAGCTTACCATTTGGCAAATGACTCAATTGAAAAATGTATTGTATGCTTTCTTATAGAATGAGAGCAATAAAACAAGCATAATAAACTGTTAAAAGGAAGGCATTGGAACTCAGCCTTGTTTAATAATGACACAATTTTGTTCCCTCCTCCCCTCTAGAATGACTTTTACATCTATTAACTTTTCATTTCTATGCTCTGGTGGCTAGCAGCTCATTTCTGGACTAGAAAGCTTCCCCATCATATAGTATATGGGAGCTTGCTCAAACAATAACTGAGGAAGATATTCCTTAAAGAGCATGACTTTGCCTCCTTATCGAACTTATAAGGTACCAAAACAGCTTCCCTGTTAGCCAAATGCTACTTCTCTGTCACCCTGCGTGTGGAAGGCCCTACATACAGCAGAACTGCTGAGATTAGGCTGCAAAGGGAGATGCCCCAAGTCCTGCATGCCATGGGATTCCAGTCCACTGCAGTTCAGAATGAGTAGGGAGAGGTATAGAAGGCCCAAGGGAAGTTTTCAGGGGACCTTCACTATGTACACCCAACAACCTAAAACACCTCCAACAGGAAGTGTAAGGAAACAAGAGGCTACTACAGAGCAGGAGGTTTTAGAAGTAGCAGTGAAGTGGCACTGCAGGCTTCCAAGGCCATCAGTTGCTTCACTGTAGGTATCTTAAGGTTTACAGGAGGTTACCAGGAGCTGGGTCTTGGTGAGAGGACACAGTGGATCCAGGGGATATTCCTTCCATGCTGGCAGGTTTCAGAGTGGTAGGTGTGTTAGTCTGTATCGGCAAAAAGAACAACGAGTATTTGTGGCACCTTGGAGACTAATAAATTTATTTGGGCATAAACCTTTGCAGGCTAAAACCCACTTAATCAGATGTCTAGAGTGGAACTATTTCTCAATGTTAATTTTCCCCTTCTTTTTTTTTTACAAAAACCTTCCTGTCAGCTGTTTGAAATGGGCCATCCTGATTATCACTACAAAAAGTTTTTTTTCTCCTGCTGATAACAGCTCACCTTAATTAATTAGCTTCTTAGCCTCTATCTATAGCTATATATATATATATCTTCCTACTATATGTTCCCCCCTATACATCTGATGAAGTGGGTTTTAGCCTATGAAAACTTATGCCCAAATAAATTTATTAGTCTCCAAGGTGCCACAAGTACTCCTCGTTCTTTTTCCTTCCATGTTGGTCACTTCGCAATGGGCAGGAGACTTAGGGAGTGAGCAGACCCTATTCCCCAGCCACCACCTACTCCTCTGCCTGATGTTGGTGCTTTCAACAGGTTGGTAGGCCAGAGCTGGCCTTCTGTAGCCTGATAACTTTTGAACTTAGACTTTAAATCAACTAACTTTGGCCTTATGCACTAGATCTCAGGTAGGAAACTCTATTACATTGGGTTTTATTGTTTTTACCAGTGATAAATATTCAACTTTTTGTGTATTTGAGTGTGAGGCAAAACCAGGCTTATAAGCAAAACACTGTTATAATAACCCTGGAGTGGCTGCCACCATTCCATAGTCATGCTAATATTATGAAGATCAGGAGTACTGACTTCCCTTTACATAACCAATAGAAATCTAGCCAAAATACACTTGAATCAACAACAGAGCCGGGTGAATAGTTGCTTTTTCAGTTCATTGGCTGTGCTAAAAAATAATAATACAAATATAAGTTTAGGTCAAGCTGTATGTGAAAACTTGATTTTTTCTTTCTTTTTTGTTTGGTGAATTGAAAAAGTTTATTTCAGGTTAAATGAAACAGCAGTGTTTTGTTTCCAAGCATATTTAAAAGAAGATCTGAATTTGGGTCTCCCCCTCCCAGGTGAGTGCCCTCACCACAAGTTATTCTCAGGGCTTGCCTGCACTACTTGAAGGGCAGCGATCGATCCAGCATGGGTTAATTTATCATGTCTAGTATAGACACGATAAATTGACCACCAATCGCTCTAGCGTCGACTCCGGTACTCCACCTCAACGAGAAGTGCAAGGGCAATCAACGGGGGAGTGTCTTCCATCGACACACTGCAGTGAAAACACTGTGGTAACTAGATCTAAATACATTGACTTCAGCTCCATTATTCACATGGCTGAAGTTGCATAACTTAGATTGATCTTCCCCCCAGCCCTGCCGGAGTGTAGACCAGCCCCTCACTTGCTCCTGCTGCCACCTCCCTGGTATATGAATTTAGCCCAAAATTATTATTTTTTTAGCTGAAACTAGTTGGCAAATTTGTGTCAAATTTTCAAATAGTTTTGGGTCAACTGAAACTGTTTTCTTCATTGAATAAACTATTAGTCTAAAAAATATCACCCAGCTCTAATCGGCCATTCACATTGGAAGGACACGTTTGCTACCGTTGTCTCATAAGCCAATGCATGCATCAGCTATTGCACGTCCCAAAGGATGTGTAGCGTGTGCTCTCACTCTTTAATTGAATAGAAGGGGTAGCGAATGTTATTGGCCTTAGATATAAAAGTAGACATGTGTTGATTAGAAACATTGACAAAATGCTAATGCACAATTTTTCACATGTGCTGTTTAAAAAAAATAGAATGTGACTGTACAATTTACAGAGTTGAAGTACTGTCAGTTATAAATGGTTCAATAAACTTACAGTTACTATGGGATACTGAAATATTATCAGAGCCCTGATCCTGTTTGCCAAATATTAAATCACTTTTTAAGCATCAGATCAAGCGTTTTTACCATCCTCAGGCTATTTGGAGTTATAGAACAAGTGCAATTTTTGATGAAGAACAGTAAATAAGAACAACAAAAAAAAGTTTTAAAATGTAAAAACTTTGAACTGTTTTAGTCATCTACCTGTAAATAGGTTTCTGTGGCGTATTGCTCCTATATTTCTTCTAATTAAAATGTAGCTCTGCAACTTAAAAAGGGTTTTAGACAATTAATCATGCTTGGATTTTCATTAAGGTGTCTACTGGGAAATACATGAAGCATGCTACATTGAAAAAAATCAAGATGCAATAACTATTTATAGATTGGGCTTCTCTTTTTCTTGTGATATTTCACTGTAAACAGCTGATCAAAAGTAGAATGGTGTTCTTGTTTTCAACCTTGTTAAAATGGGTTTGATTAAATTAAATCTGCAGCAAAATAATTTACTTTTAAAAATGTGATTACATAGAAATCTAGGCCACTTAAAAATGATAGTACAGTATAATATTTAAAGGGAAACTGTTAAGATATAAATCACATATTGAAGAAAAATCTCAGATTGCAACAACAGAAAATCTTTTCAAAATCTAATTGACTTTTATCCATTTTTTGCTGCTGATTTCCTATGTTGCTTGTTCTTCAGCTTGGACACTAAAATTAAATGAAATGGGCCAGATCTTTGTCTGGTGTAATGGTCAATGGAGCTTCCACCATCGGACCATCCACCAGCTGAGGACCTGGCTTTCTATTTCTAGTCAGTTTCATTTGCTGGCTCACATACCTTGGCCACATTGAGGAGTCCTTGTGGCACCTTAGACACTAACAAATTTAGTGGGCTAAAATCCTACTTCACCAGATGCATGGAGTGAAAAGTACAGTAAGGGGTGTGTGTATATATGTAATATATACAAAAAGATGGGAGTTACCTTACCAAGTGTGGGGATCAGTGCTAATGAGGCCAATTCAATTAAAGTGGGAGTGGCCTATTCTCAAAAGTTGATTACTTTAGTAGTGCTAACGAGGTCAATGCTGTCAAGGTGGATGTCGCCCATTTCCAATAGTTGACAAGAATGTGTGAGCATCAGCAGAGGGGAAATTACTTTTTGTAGTGGCCCAGCCACTCCCAATTCTTATTCAGGCTTAATTTGATGGTGTCCAGTTTGCAAATTAATTCCAGTTCTGCAGTTTCCCGTTGAAGTCTGTTTTTGAAGGTTTTTTTGGTTGAAGAATTGCCACTTTTAAGTCTGTTATTGAGTGTCCAAGGAGATTGAAGTGCTCTCCTACTGGTTTTTGAATCTTATAGTTCTTGATATCTGATTTATGCCCATTTATTCTTTTGCGCAGAGACTGTCCAGTTTGGCCAATGTACATGACAGAGGGGCATTGATGGCACATGATGGCATGTATCACATTGGTAGATGTGCAGGTGAATGAGCCCCTGATGGTGTGGCTGATGTGGCTAGGTCCTATGATGGTGTCCCTTGAATAGAAATGTAGACAGACTTGGCAACAGGGTTTGTTGCAGGGATTTGTTCCTGGGTTGGTGTTTTTGTTGTGTGGTGTGCAATTGCTAGTGAGTATTTACTTCAGGTTGTGGAGTTGTCTGTAAGTAAGAACTGGCCTGTCTCTTAAGTCTGTGAGAGTGAGGGATCATCCTTCAGGATAGATTGTAGATTCTTGATGATGTGCTGAAGAGGTTTTAGTTGTGGGCTGTAGGTGATAGCTAGAGGCGTTCTGTTACTTTCTTTGTTGGGCCTGTCCTGATACTCTCACTTTCTTGTCAACTGTTGGAAATGGGCAACATCCACCTTGATTGCATTGGCCTCATTAGCACTACAAAATAATCAACTGTTGAGAATAGGCCGCTTCCACCTTAACTGAATTGACCTCGTTAGCACTGACCCCCATCTTTTCATACATATATATTGCTTTTCATATATAGTATGGCAACTCCCATCTTTTCATATATATACTGCTTACAGTATTTTTCACTCCATGCATCTGATGAAGTGGGTTTTAGCCCATGAAAGCTTATGCCCAAATAAATGTGTTAGTCTCTGAGATGCCACAAGGACTTCTCTTTGTTTTTGCTGATACAGACTAATAAGGCTACCACGCTGAAACCTTGGCCACATTGTTGCATTTGGACTTCCAATACTGCAGGGATATGTTCAAAGGACAGAGATAATTGTTTTTCATATATCTAAAGTCTCTTTAATCATTAAACTCCAGCCTTTCTTTCTTTCTTTCCTCCCTCCCCTTTCCACTAGAACAGTTCAGCTGAGTTTTCTTAGATATTTTCCTATCTCTTTTTAAGATAAAGTCTGGGAAAGTGCTCTCTGAAAAGAAGGGCTAGATTTGGCCCTGATAGTGCACAAACTGCTAGTAGCCATGAAATGATCCCTCCCTTTTTGAAAATCAGACCCAGTATTTCACTCCTTGTTTTGTCAGGAAGCACAAGAATACACAGGCCATGCAGCCTGGATTCTACTTCCATTCTAAGTTGTAAATCGAGTCGTCTTTGCCAGAGAGGCAGAGTAAGAATGAGGAGACTGATAGGGAAAAATAAAAGTAGTTCTCCCCTTAGAGAAGGGAGCATGACTACAGAGAGGAGAATGCGATGGAGAATCACTTCCATGGATACTCTGGGTTAATTTTGGTAAAATAAAGAAACTTGTTCTATAGGCTTGGGACAAGGTGGAGGTAGGGTGAGAACTAGAAACTGTAATTTCCTTTTCTCCTATGGTGGTAACAGCAGTGGCAGTGGTCCAGTGGACGATTCTACTTCAATTGCTGACATATAGCTGAACTGGATTCTGTGGTTTCCATGGTACCCACACTCACCACCTGCTTCTGAAACCCCTGAAGGCCACATTGCAGCACAAGGCTTGTGGTGGGCTACCCTAAGCCCACTGAGTGTTGGGGAGTTGTTAGTTGGCTCCTGGGCTGCTTCTGAAAATGACCTGAACAAGAAGTAAGTGTTGTGAGGCATTGGAAGGGGGCATGGGGACAGGGAGTAGAACATGGAGGGATTTCAGAAACAATTCCTGAACCTCAGAAATGATATGGCTAAGTCAGGGGTTCTCAAACTTCATTGCATGGCAACCCCTTTCTGACAACAAAAAATTACTACATGAGCTCAGGAGTGGGGACTGAAGCCTGAGCCCACCCGAGCCCTGCTGCCCCCAGCGGTAGGGAGGACAAAGCTGAAGTCCAAGTCCCACCCCCCTCGGGGTGGGGGGCAAAGTCAAACCCAGTAGTTTCGGTGCCATGCAGGGGGACCTGTAATCTGAGCCCCAGAAGCCAGGGCTGAAACCCTTTGGCTTTGGCCAAGCTCCGGCTTCAGATAGGAGGTAGGTTCAGGCTTTGGCCCTGAGCTCCAGCAAGTCTAATGCTAGCCATGGTGAACCCATTAAAATGAGATCATGACCCACTTTGGGATCCTGACCCACAGTTTGAGAACCGCTGGGTTAAGTTATGGGAAAAGTTTCCATTCAGTTCCTGTTGTATGTTAATTGGTTTGCTCATTCCCAGTTCCTTGTGCCATCCCTGTTTTATGTCTTACTTTCATATGTATTTTCCTTGTTTATATTCTTCACTGGCAGTGTCTTCTTGGAATTCCAACTCAGACAAGGATGATTTCTGACCTGTTGTGGGAGTTTTACAGCCTGTTAGAGAGAGAGCATTTATTTCAGATAATTTGGAAATTGCATACAGTCAAAAGTCATGGTTAAAATTTTTTGGCCCTGGAGGGGCTTTTATCATAACAGATAAAAAATGAAAGCAAAGCATAATATGACATTTGGATGTTAACTATTGTAGTTGCATCCTTTAATTTGTCTGTTATCTCTATCCTGAGCACAGTGTTCACCAGGAGTGATGTATTTGCTTTTTTTCTCAGCACAGCTGTGACAGTTTCTTGTGGCAATCTTTGCATGAAATGATTCCAAAACGAAGTTTACCCTGGAAGCCAACAGTTGTGTTCTCAGTTGCCTGGAGAGGGATATAATTTGGACATGTCTACTTCCTGCTTGTTGTTCTGCTTCCAACAGCATTGCCACAGTAAATAAAGGAGGTAATAGTGGAGATAAGTTCAATCTGTATTATGTCTATGGGTGTATTACTTTTTCACACAATATGATATAAATACTATCACGGAAATATTAAAAAAACCCTTTATTCCCCTCACCTGACATCTACTAAGTTATTTTTCTATAGAATCTGGTTATTGCAAAGAGGACCAGTATTTAAAATGAATAGTTACCAAAGTTTGTCACTCCACTATTTCTACTAATAAAATTTGCTTAGCAGAAGAGTCAGATTAAAATATAGGAAGTAAGACTGTCACTATTGCTTCAAACTATAATGTTCAGAGTATACACACAGAAGTTAGATTAAAAACATAAAATACTCTTGCTGAACGATTGCGATGTATCACTACTTTATTTCTCAGTATTCATAACAATAACACAGACAAACCCCCCAAAAGAGAGACAAAGCAGACTGCTCCGTAAAACAGACAGGCACAATTCACCCCATCTTGCTCTAGGCTGGCTCACTGTAGACTGACAGCTTGCTTCCCCACAAAACCCCTAGCCTGCAAGCAGGACCAAGAAACACCTTACACATTAAAGTGACAACTTGTAGTTTTTAAAGTTTTCATTTCACCACATAAATGTTTGCTTATTTCAGGGCTGCCTTTATGATTTTCAAGACCCCAAAACTGCCAGGGAAAGAAAATTTCAGGAAGTAGATTCCTCTCCTCCTGGCCAGTTGCTTGTGAGAATGATTTGATCAGATGATGGGTGTTTTTCCCCGTCTCCAGTCTACTGCTGCAGGTGGGGAGAGGGCCAGCCCATGAGTTGCAGCAGTTGTATGGGTCTGTGAGGATCCTGCATGAGTAAGTCTCAAACGGCTGCCTTTTTTGCTTGTGCTTATCCTAGCAGGAACACCAATGACAGGTGGAAATGGCTGACAGCTCCTTTCCATGCTGTGATGAAGGCTCAGCACCAATTCAAGAGACACACTTTCATCTATGTTCTTCCAATATGACAGCTCTTGGTTACCCTGCAGCTAGGTAAAAGGGGCGTTGGCCTCAATTGCTGAATCAGTATGCTGAAGATGGCATACTTTTAACTACCTCTTGTAACCAGTGCATTCCATGGCCATGTCTGCACAACTCACCAGGTGTGCCTGTCCTTCCTGCGCTTCAGGACCAAGCTCCTGCATTTATACACCATCTAGCATTAGATTCTGATCTTCCACTGATGTAAAACTGAAGGAACCCCATGACGTCATTGGTGTTACTCTGGATTTACGCTAGTGTAACAACATCAGAATTTGGTCCTACATATAAATTAACCTACTGTAATCTTAATACCTCTTGAAGGAGTAATAGGCCTTTATAGTTTGTTTTCAGATCAATTTAACTCTGATATGCCAACACTGTGCTATTTTAAATACTTTGTCTGAAATGTTTGAGATGTAGTGCATTTTAGTCTAGTCTTTTCTCTGACCATTCCCATGCAGCTCCTGAAAAATCTCAAGGGTGTATGTCCTGATATACACTGCACTTCCTGTCTTCTTCACTAATCACAAGTTCAAGATGATGAATGTTGTGTCCTAGTGCATGGGATTTTATTAGGGGTTATAAACAAGAGAATTTGATTCACTGTTCAATATATATGCTGAGCAATCACTTAGCAGGCAGGATGGCAAATGCCAGAATTCTAGGAGTGAATAAGAAATTTGAGGTGCTTTTATTTGGGGCATACTTTTTGCAGGGGGAAAGGAAATAAAAAGACCGTTATGGAGCACAAAGCCCATTGATTTGATTTTGAATTAATTTTCTGCATTTCTGCTACTTAAAAGGCATCTGTGTTTGAATAAGAGCTTGTCCCTACATAACCAGAATTTTTCTTTTCTCTGGAGTTTTGCATACTGGTTGAATTATCACAATGTCAGAAAGTCAATACTAGAGCTTTGTTTTAGAATTAAGGAGAAGGTTATTTAAGCCCTTGCTTAAATACGGGTCTGACTCAGAAAAAGTAATACAAACAGTATCAAAGTTCTTTATCTGGTTGACACCTGTGAATTTTCATCCCTCTTCAGTTATCCCTTTTACTGTTGTGACATATGGCCAGTAAGAACATAAAGGGCAGTTCAGGCCTTCTCCCTAGGACTGGTCAGCCCATGCCCTAGGTCAGCGGTTCTCATAACATATTTTTGGTGGCCTCAGAGCATGACCACCAACTGTTGCTGGTGGCTGCTCTGAGAATTTTTTCTAAAATACTTAATTAGCTCCAGGAAAAACATAAATATGCACATATACATGCCCAGATCATTGTAATTTATTTATATAGGGTTTTTTTGCAGACTCAGTAATAAAAATAATATACAAGTGGTCTCTTTTCTTTACTGGACTTAAACAGAATAGAACCAAAAATAAAGTGTTTTGCATGTTTTGGGGTTTTTTTTAGATTGCTAGTTAGTAAGTCCGCTACTGTGAAAAGGTATATTGTTAATATCACTTTTCACAGCAGACTTACTCAGCCCAGGCATGCTGGGGGCCAGCGGCAATGGGGGACTGGAGGAGGCAGTGGTGGTCAAGGTGATGGCGGAGGGTGAGATCCAGGGATGGAGCCCAAAACCCTATGTCTGGGGGACGGAGCCCAACACTGCTGCCCACCACCCCAGACCTATCGGCCAGACACCCATTAATGGCATGAAGAGTAACGTGCAAACAGATAACTATAGATGCACAAACAAAAATGTCTCAAAGATTCATGCAAACACAAAATAGGTCATCTGTTTGGTTATGGAAAAGCAAACAATCAAAGAGTATGAAAATGACTGGATCAAATTGCAACCAGGAAGTTACAAGAATGTTTGTGAACAATTTTCTTCACAATTCACCCAGGTCTAATACATAAGAACACTTAAATGACCAGGTAGTTATCACTGGTTAAGTCTGATGATAAAGCAGTTGTTCTAGCCAGCATTGTCTTAGCAGAAGGAAAATTCAAGAGTGCTTGCATCTTGGAAATCCACTGAAAGATGAGCAAAAAATAATAGCTCTTTTAAACCCAAGTGAAGTAATCAGAAGTCATTCTGATTCGTGTCTAGGGATTTTACAATGATTTGACATGTTTGATCTTTAGCTTGTAATTAATTGTCAGAGCTGTTATCAGCTCTCAGAATCAGTCTCTCCTTACTGGCCAGAAATAGCAATGTTGGTCTTTCAAAGCATTTCCTTTTATGTATGAAATCAATTGCACCAAGAGCATGTTCTTTTCACAAGTAACAAAGTAGAATCATGTTCTATAATGTCATCAGATTTGTTTGAAAATGTTAGCACTTCTCAATATTTTCTACGCATGCATGCTAAGGGCACATTAAATTTAGTCACAGAAAATACATGGTTTCAGGAAAGAAATGTACATTTAGATACTTTTCATAGAACTGCTAGATATCCAAAATTTAAAAAATTGTTTTAATGTGATCTATATTCTAAAGCAATGGATATGAACTGATCAGAGTGCTTTTTTACTTGCAAATGAAAAGGTGCTACCTTATAGGATTTCATCTTTTCTCTGATTTAACTTGCTGTCAGTATAAATTGTTTGCTGACATTCATTAGATTTATGAAAAGTTTTAAACCCTAAAGATAGATAAAGTTTTCCCTCTGCTTCTTTTTTGCTCTCTGTCACTGCAATAAGCACATAAATAGGTCAGACAAGACTTATTTTATTTTTTTCAAAATGGTAAACATATATTTTAAGAAACCAACAGGTATAGGAAGGGCAATTAAATGTTTCAGTGAAACTTCCATTCATTAGTTAACTCTTGTTTATGACTAAGCATTATACCAGACCTGAAATTCATGCAGTGATCCATACTATTGTATGAGAGCATCTGTAGAAGGGTACACAGGATTTGCAACCATGATTGCAGTCCAAATCTCTGACTTTCCCAAAGGCTTGAGTGGCTGCTATGGAAAGGTTCCAGATCTGGCCTCTGCCATTCCAGTGCATTGGGGATGGATTGCCCTTTATTTTGTTTTTCACTTGTTTCAGATGAATGATATGGCTTTGCATCAGTGTCACTCATCCAATATAGAAACCTACCTTTTACTTCAGAGATGCAATATATGCCTTATGCAAGCCCAGGCCTTTTTGCACTTCACTTCATTGAGCTGCCTTTGGTCCATCTCTTGGACCCCAGAAGCGGTAATGGGAAAAATCTTGATATTTCAGTACAAATATTTTTTTCTTTTTGTGTCTTTTCTTTTGGGGAAAAAAAGGGTACGTGACAGTCATATTGCTTTAACCACTGTTCATAATATTTTGTTCTATTATCCCTATTTTCTCTTCTGCAGCCTCATGTGAAACAAATGAAAGATTTGGGAAAATATGGTTGCCTATCTCATGAACATAATTAACTGCCAACGCACAGGTGGACCTCTTCCACCCCATCTTTGTACAATTCCCTAACGAGTTGCAAAAGTTACAAAGGATGTTCCTAGCTTTGATGCATAATGTCAGGTAATTCATAGATGTTTGTGGTTGACACTCACGTCTTGATTCTGCTCTTGCTGTAAATTAGGAGTAAATGATCCATGTGTCAGGCTCACACCAGGGGGTTGGTGAATGTAGCACCACTGAAATTAACAGAGTTGAGCCTGCTTACAGCGAATCTGACTTTTGCTTAAGTTAAAGACTGAAAAGAAATGTCTGAATATCAAGTTCAGCTCCCTGGAAGTGTAAGATTATTCCCTACAATACATTTTGTAATGCTTTGTCCCATGAACTTGATGATTTGTGTATTTCAGTTAAAGGCCAGTAAAGTATTAAAAGGCTTCTTTTTATTCCTAATGATGGAAAATACTGTTTATTGGAACACAAATATGGTAACATCTAAACTATTTATTCATTGGTCCTTGCTTTAAAAGACTAATCTTTTAAAAGACCTAGTCTTCTAAAGCAAAGGCCAATGGATAGATATTTTTGAAGTTACCACATTTTACTCTCTGTTAAACAGCCATCTCAGTGTGTTATGATATTAAAATGAGGAATAAGAAACGTCTTGAATGAGACAATTTCCTTTTATTATTGATCTCTAGAAACTGTTGTTCATGGCACAGAGATCTAGCATGAGAGACTCCAGAATATTAAAGAGAAGATTAATTCCATTCAAACAACATATGCCCTAACTGCCATCGTACATTGGTTTAACATTTCTGATGTCCATAATTTACAATACTGTATTTAAAAAGTTGTCATCTTGCCCCCATATTTTTATACACACCTAGCCACCTGCCCCACATCTGTGTTTTTGGAAGGGGAACGAAGGCAGGTGGAAACTGGAGAGAGTACTGTGGAATCAGTGTAAATTTAGAGCTAAAATGCAGAACTTTTGTAGTGTCTGATCCAACAATGCACTCAATGGGAATTGAGGACGCTCAATGCTTTGTAAGAGGCATTCAGCACCACGTAAGTTTACGTCCCTAACAAAGGGCACTTGAGAGGTGAACCTATTCATATTGATATGCAATTGGTGAAACAGCAGCAATATAAATGTAATAAATGGAAACTGTGAGATGACTATTAATTATAATACTTCCTCTTGAGCCTCTATAATTGCTATATACAGACATTCACATGCTTTCCAGCATCTTTTTCTGTGGCTGCTGCATTATAATTCCAAGCTCTCATATCTGCACAACGAGGCTACTTTGAAGCTGTCATAGGTATAAAGTAGCCTAGAATTAGTGTTTACCTGTAAGGGGTTAAGCTAAAGGTAACCTGAGAGGTGGACAACTGACCAATGAGAAATTCCTTAGGAGACAAAGGATTTTGAGTTTCAGTTTCTCTCTGAGTCTCTCTCTGTTCAACTCAGCAATGGGATGAATCACAGCTATTTCTTTCACTGTAACTATAAGCTTTCTATCAGGTAAGGTAGTCAGTAAGTTTACCTTCTTTTTATCACTTGGAAAATTCTCCAGTGGGTGGAAATTTATCTCTGTGTTTCTCTAATACTGTAAAGCTTCAGCAGGAGGAGAAATTTGGGGAGGGGGTTGTCTTTAACTCTTTATTGATTATTGTAGTGCTGTTCTACTGATTTTCTGTAAGGGATTTATTCCTTTCTTTTTCTTTAATTAAAATCTTTCTTTTAAGAATTTGACTGCTTGTTTTCCATTGTGTAAGATCCTGGTTTTGGATCGGGCATGTCTTGCAGGATCAGGCGAGGTTTGTTTTTTCTCTCTCAAGCTTCCCAGGGAAGGAAGAAGTTTCGGGGGCTTAGTGAAAAGGGAAAGAAGGGTCCCAAACTTCCCTTTGTCCTAGTTTTTGGATAACTGAGTTTGGTGGTGGCAGCATACCAGGTCCAGACACAGGAGAAGTCTGGGCGGAAAAGTTTTAACCTAAGCTGGTAAAATAACCTTGAGGGGTTATTTCTTTTTTCATGCGGGTCCCCTCATCTGTACCCTAGAGTTCAAAGTGGGGAGGCAATCCTGACATGTGTATCTTGTTAATCTTCCTTATCTGTTCTTTACCAAAATTGATGTCCACTACTGCAAGAGGTGGAAATAATGCATTCAAGAAACAGTGACATCTGGGAAAGTTTATTTTGCTTCTAGAGAAAAATGTCAACTTTTTTTTACAGCACAATAAGGTTTATTGTAAGTGACAATAAGACAAAATGGGCCAAATTTATGTCTTTTACTTCATTAAAATCAATCGTCGCACCAGGCATGCTTGTGGCACAGTGTACATAATCACAAATGATTGATACTAATGCAATAGGAACAAGTAATATCATTAAAGCCCTGATTTAAACTACTTTGAAGTCAGTGGAAAGATCTCTGTTGAATTCAATGGACTTTGGATCAGGCCCTAAAACCTGGAAGAAAGAGGTACATTTTCCATTTCATACATACTCTGCTGCTGTGAACTGAATCAGTTCCATTGGAATCAATAGGGCTTTTCCATTTTCTACGTCAACCAAGAATCTGTCCCAAATACTATTCTTTAAGCGGTCATCAGCTTTTCGGTATGGGATGTTACAATAGTACAGCCTCACATGATTTCAGAACTCACGATCACACAAGGAAGGCTTTTATGGATATTTTTGGGCTGGATAGTAGAGTGAATAGTTGCCTGATCTAAGTTCCATTGAAGTTCGTAGGAGTCTTTCCATTAACTTTAATGGGAACTGTGCTGGACAATGGATGCATATAGTTATATTATGTTAGAACATGCATTTTTGCTGCACTTTGGGTGCAGTAATCTGCACATTTTCTCTGTTAGTGTTTTGATAATTTTATTCTCGTATTCCTACTGTTTTTTAACCCCCGAAGTGTAGTGGTTTGGCATCTTAACCTAATGCTCCCCCCCAAATTGCTGAATTCGGTGCACCTGTGAGAGCTTGCTGACTTCTAGACAAGCTAAGAATTATTTTATACAAATTTGGAGCTAGATTCTGCCCTTGGATGTGTACAGTCAGCTCCCCTTGACTTCAGTGGGGCTGTGGATCAGAGGGCATCAGCTTGCCATTTATTACCATCAAGAGTCCCTCAATACCTTTCTGCTGGCCCATAATTAACTTTTGCTCTTTTATTGTCTTTTCAAAACAGGTGTTCACTCCTTTAAAACCGCTAGTAAAACGTGCCTTATTATATACAGATGCACACATTAGGGATATAGCACTGCCATTTACAACCCTCATAATCACCATTTCATACTTGTCAGCAATGTTGTCTCTGTACTTTCTGCATTTTTTGGTTACTTCATTTTCCCTGTGATTGACTTTATTATCTCTGAAAGCAAACTGAATTACTGACCCATTGGCTGCAGAGAATCCTATATCTCAATCTTTAGGATCACCAAGTGCTTTTGTAACTATCCAGTAAACCGAACCCAGAAATTATTTCTATTGATCTGTTCACCAAGAAATAAAATATGGCAGTAGAGCCATTGTTGTTTTCTATGTAGAGAAATCTTGATCTCTTTACTTGGTTAAAGGTTTTTAAAAGTATCAGTCAATTTGAATTCTGCCATTAGGGCTGCTAAAAATAAAGTAAAAACACTGAGCAGCACAAGATGCATTATATGCACTTGTAAGGAGCGAGTGTTATTCTGGAAGAAAAGAGACTTGGGTTTTGATAGTTTAAATATCTGCTAAAAAATTTTTAGTGCTATTGGAATGGTTTGCATTGAATGGAAACCTGTGATAGAACTATAGCTACTCCTAAACAGAATAGAGATGACAAAAAAGATTTCCCTGAGGCATCTGGCTATTATAGTGAAAACTAAAAAGATTTCCTTTTGGGTAATTTATTTTAAATGGCTATATAATTCCAGCACCTCCCTATAACTATAAATGCCAGGGTTCTGTAGCATTTCACAGACTATACAATCCTTTCAGTTGTCTTGGAATGTGCACAATATAGTTTTCTTAATTCTTCCTCTTCATTCACAGCTAAGGTAACAGAGGGTCATAGACACAATAGAACTAGGTATGGAGGCCAGGAAATGGTTTATATGCCTATAGTGGGGTGACTGCCCCATTCCAGTAAAATGGAGGTAAAAACAGTCAAGCTAGGCTGTTTGGGGAAGCAGCCACAGCTGTGGCCAGCTCAGTTATGGCCCAAATGTCTCTGATAAGAGGGCTGTGGGCAAGAAGCTGGAGGAGTCTCTCTCTAGCCCTGGAGGGAGAAGGGCTAGCTGTTGGCAAGTGAGGTCTCTGAAGCAGAGCAGGGCTGGGGAAAAGGGCAAGAGGACCTGGGGAGCTCCAGTCTGGTAAACCCCCAGGCTGAAGGCCTTGGTGAAGGCCTATAAAAAGATACTGGGGCTACAGAAGCAGGGATTTCCCCAACACCCCCACTTGGGGGGGTATACACCCCCCTGGATTTCCGAGACCCCTCCCCCCAGTTTTCTGAACTAGTTACATGCCAATTTTGGAAATTTGAATTGAAATTGAAACATTAATACACACTTCAAAAGCATATACAGTGTAGGATACAATATGTGTATATGAAAAAGTATAAAAGATTTGAAAAGTATGAACATAGACTAGCTTCCTTATACATTTTAAGCAAAGTCAAAATGAGTGCTCCCTGACAGCTAGTGATGAACTGGGGGCTCAGGAGAAAGGCTTCAGGACCAGATTGTATTTACATTCACACCTAATCTACCTAGGTATCCAGAAAACAGAGCTATGTTGCAAGTGAAAGATTTTGGCAGGGGCTTGAGTTGCAAATCACTTGAATGGGAGGAGGGGGGAATGAAATGTTGTTGTTGTTCTTATTGTATGAGTAAAGGGCAGTAGAACTGTACTTAACCTGTGCTAATTGATGGCATTAAGAGAGAGGGTGGGGACAGGTGTTTTGCTCTGATGATCTGTCTGAGTCACAAGTACTATTTGTCCTGCCCTTCTCCACTGTTTAAAGACAGAACTTAAGATTCATAAAGAGTCTTTTGGTTTGTTAAGTGACCACTACAGATGAAATCACTGATAACCAAGTCACATAAGGACCAGGCTTCACATAAACACATAGTGTACGCCTGTACTTAGTCCTCCTGTGGAGACACTTTTCCTACCCCACTGAGAGCTCAGTTGAAATCAGTGAAAGCTGGGTGGAACCTCAAGAGACCAACTCACAGAGGTCACAGTGGCAAGTGGCAGCAGAAGGTGATGGGCGGCGCAGGGCCATTGGCAACAGAGCAAGGGAGTGAACGGTGGCACAACAAACAACAGTGGCCAGAGCGAACAGTGAGCAGCTGGAAGAACAAGCAAGGCGTCTTCTTGCCCCCCACCTGGGAATGAACTCAGAAGAAAGCATCTCTAAACTTTGAGGAAAACACTGGTGAGTGGGGTGAGGTGGAGGGAAAAGTGAGGGGCTGCAGGGCACGTTAAATAAACATTTGTTTTTGGGCTATATTTTAGTGGCTTTGCTCCAGAATGCTACTGTAGATTTGTGACTGGGAATGGAAACTTATATAAGTGTTTAATATCAGAGGGGTAGCCATGTTAGTCTGGATCTGCAAAAGCGACAAAGAGTCTTGTAGCACCTTATAGACTAACAGATCTTAGGGATTATAAGCTTTTGTGGGCTAAGACCCACTCTACAAGGAGCTACAAGACTCTTTGTCGCTTATATAAACGTGTTTCCTAATAGGCCAAGATTTTTAAAATGCATTATTTGCCAAAGTTGTTATCTCACATCATTGCTATCTCGAGAGGTCATTATATTGGGGAGTTTTTGTACTAAACATTATTATAATTAATTTTTACATAAGAATGGTCATACTGGGTAAGACCAATGTCCATATAGCCTGGTATCCTGTCTTCTGACAGTGGTCAAGACCAGGTGCCCCAGAGGGAATGAACAGAACAGATAATCATCAAGTGATCCATCCCCTGTTGCCCATTCCCAGCTTCTGACAAACAGGCTAGGGACATTCAGAGCATGATGTTGCATCCCTCCCCATTCTGGCTAATAGCCACTGATGGACCTAACCTCCAGGAATTTATCTAGTTCTTTTTTTAATCCTGTTATAGTTTTGGTCTTCACAGCATCACCTGGCAAAGATTTCCATGGGTTGACTTTGTGGTGTGAAGAATTACTTCCCTTTGTTTTTTTAAAACGTGCTGCCTATTCATTTCATTGGGTGACTGCTAGCTCTTGTGTTATGTGAAGGATTAAACAACTTTTCCTTATTCACTTTCTTCACACCAGTTAAGATTTTATAGACCTCTGTCATAATCCCGCTTAGTCATCTCTTTTCTAAAGTGAAAATTCCCAATCATTTTAATCTCTTCTCCTGTTTTACACCCCTAATCATTTTAGTTGCCCATTTCTGTACCTTGTCTAACTCCAATGTATCTTTTTTGGGATGGAGTGACCAGATCTGCACATGGTATTCAAGGTGTGCACGTACCATGGATTTATATAGAGGCAATATGATGATTTCTGTTTTATTATCTATCCCTTTCTTAATGATTCTCAACATTCTGTTTGCTCTGTTGACTGCTGCTGCACTTTGAGTGGATATTTTCAGAGAACCATCCACAATGACTCCAACATCTCTTTCTTGAGTGTTAACAGCTAATTTAGACCGCATCATTTTGTGTGTATAGTTGAGATTGTTTTCCAGTGTGCATTACTTTGCATTTAGTTAAATCTTATTAGTTAAATCTAATAAAATGGTCATGAAACATTTTTCAGTTTTTACTATGGTGCCAGACAGCCCCCCTTCACCCAGCAGAGGGCTGCAGCTTGAGAAAGCAGTGAGGGATGTGGCCAGCTCAATCAGGGCCCAGCTGACCCTTATAAGAGGGCTGTGAGCTTGGGGCTAGGGGCAGGCAGTCTCTCTGCAGGCTGGGAGAGGGCAGGGCCTGGCTGCCTGCGTGACAGGGTACTGAGGGTGGAGCACTGCTGGGGAAGGGACAGGCTGATCTGGGGAGCTCAGGCCTGGTGACCTCCCAGGCTGCAGGCCTGATACCAAGATCTAAAAAGGTATTGGGGGTTAGGCAAAGGCAGCTGGCCCAAACCCCCTTGCCTATGATGAGTGGCTTTTACACTGCAGTCTTCCCGAGGGACCGGGGGCTTGATGCTAACTGGCAGTAGCCCAAACTGAGGCAAGGTAGGGATAGAGAATTGGGAGTTCCTCAGGGAGGCAGACACTGTGGGGGTATTGCCAGCGGGCAGCACCCCAGATACAAGGGCACAGGGGTCTGGGAAAGGCACAGGGGCCAGCGGACTATTAGACACTGGCCTGCGTAGGGCGCTCGAAGCTGGAAAGAGCTAATTCCCAGACAACCAGCAGGAGGCACCTCAGAGGTGAGTCGTCGCACTGCTACACCCCCCCTGAAAATTCGAACCCCCCCCAATTTCAATTCCTGGGGAAAACACTGTACAGAGGGGCAGTCTGGGAATAAGCAAAGGCAACAGTTCCTAACCCTTGCCAAAGATGAGTGGCCATTACAGACTGCAGTCTGCTCCCATGAGTGGGGGCTAGATGATGACTGGCAGTAGCCACTAAGGCAAGGTGGGTTTAGAGGGGTGGGGGTTCCCCTGGGTGAAGAGACTCAGAGCATGGTGATACTGCTGGGGGCAGCACCCCAAGGTAAAAGGCCACCGGAGTCCGGGAGGGACACGGGGGCCCTAAGGCAGGCAAGACACTGGTCACCAGAAGGCTCTCTGGAGCTGAAACAAGCTAATTCCAGACTACCACCACGAGGCGCTAAGTCGGTGAGGTGTTGCTTCACTACAATGCCCAGCTGCATGCAGTAGATCATGGGATCCAGACAGCAAGTGGTTGGGAGAAGCAATAGCAGTGCCCAGCCCTAACACTTAAATCATTAGTCAGCCTCCCCCACCCCCAAAAAATCATTAGATGATTGGCTTAAACATAAAGAAATTGTTAAAAATAATACATTTGATGTCTTTATTTGCCTTCTCATTTTTAAGTCTGCCGGGTTCAAATTTTTGAGCTTTTCTCTGCAGTTATAAGGGCTAGAAAGGTACATTTTAAAAATGAAAGCTGAGCACTTTTATCACAGCACCATGGAGTTGCTAGCACAGGAGTAGTTGTGCACACCTTGGTATAATCTTGATGCCAGAGTAGTGTCTGCAGAACAACTGTGCTACCAGTCCATAGCCTGGAAGTAAACAGCACTTGAAAAAGGGCCTCAGAGCCATACTTCAGTCTCTGTTGTTGGGGTAGAACTGCTATGCACTGCCCTTTTCTCAGGGCGGACTACACTATGCCAGTCTAGTGTAAAGGCAAACTCGGCTATATAAACATCAATGAAAGTTATTTATAATCTAAGGGGAAAATAGGGCTCCTTAAATGCAACCAAGTCAAAATTCACCACAAAATGTGTTTTGCGCTTTGCCATTTTCTGTATTTTAAAAATAATGTTTATGGGTCTGCTCCTCAGAAGCTGTAAATTGGAGGAGTTCTATCTAAGCCAGGGGAGTTATGCTGATTTACTCCAGCTAGAGATCTGGCCCTTTGTTTTTTTGCCTACAGATGAGATGAAGTGAGGCATGTGTTGAATTGTATAAACTGACATTAAAAAAATTTGTAAAGAACACTGTAAGATGTTCAAACTTCCTCCCATGAAGTGTTTGTGATTTGGGCTCTTTTCTCTGAAGGGTACTTACATGATTTCCCTGCCTAGGGGGAAGATGTTGAAGGAGGAAGCAGATATGAAGAGAGCAAATTAAGACATGAGGTGAATAGCCTCTTTAAAGTTTGTGTGCAACTTGCAAATTAAGGATGCACTTTGTTTTCTGTACAATTTATCAAGTATGAAAGAAGCCAGCTACGAGCAAGAAGGAACCTAGAGAGTGAAACAGAAATCCAGTCATTTACGATTACTCCAAATAAAGGAAATTAAATTGCAATAAAGATTGGAGAAAGTTTTGAAAGTTTTAGCTGTAAGAAACTGAAGGTTGAATACGTTAGCTATTTAAATATTGTAACATTTACTAAGGATAGGGAATCTGAATTTAAAAATTGCTGTGATGTACAGAAACAACCACTCTTCTTTAGGAGATCAAATAAAGAATAGGGAAAATACTGGGTTTCCAAGTACCTGGGTTCCAGTGCCCATTGCTTCTCCCATACTTCTGCAGCTTCATGGGCCATGGGACCCATCTCCCTTTCCATAGCTTTGGTGGGAGGGATGTGGAATGGTGTAGTGGATCCCTCAACTGACTCCCCTTTCTCTGTTGCATCATACATAAGCTACTTGTCTGCGCTTTCCAAGGCCCTTTATGACCTATCCCCACTCTGCTTATTTTCTCTCATCCACTATGGAGAAGTTGATTCCCACCTCCATTTGGCCCATGATGCCAACGTCCATCACCCTCTTGTTAAATTTTCAGACAAGTGCCTTTGCGCTTTCTCTCGTACTGCCCCTCACGCTTTGCTACCCCATTAACCTTAAAATTCTCCTTTGATGTGATGTCTATAAGAAGCTTGGCTACAGCTAGGCTGCTGTGTACTGACTATTATTCAGACCAATATTGTCTCATTGTTTCCTTGCTCTCGCCCCGTCAGTCTGTGTGTATCCAGCTGTTGTTTCTTGACTTATACTTAGATTGTGAGCTCTTTAGGACCTGGACTGTGATTTGTTCTGTATTTGTACAGTGCCTAGCACAATGGGGTCCTGATCTGTGACTGGGGCTCCTAGGCACTATGGTTTTACAAATAATAAATAAAAATATTGATATTGATGAGGCTGCTGGACTCAGAAAAGCTACCTAGATCTCCCCGGTTCAGACTGTACACTGCATGGTGCCATCACACCAGGTGTTCCTATGGCCTGGCCTGGCCTGGTCCGCCAGAGTGTGCTAAGCTCCACATTTAATGACTTTCAGGGCACAGTGCCAGTCCCATCTATTTATAAGACCTGAGGCTTTTGGAGGGTTGGGAGTGGAGGGTAACTCATGTCCAGTGCTTCTGACTTCTTTTAAAACATGCTAATGGTTGATGATTAATCTGGGGATTGTCTGCCTGCCTGCCAGTTACATATAGTTCATTACTGTGTGGTTTTTAAACGAACTCTAAAGGCAGTCACCAGTGTCTGGGACTGATGTAGCAATACGACAGGTTATCATTAATAATTCATGATAATGAAATAAGTCATGAGCCAGAAGCTGAGTTTCCTACCCACTTGAAGCCTGGACCTAGATCTGAATTTTTCAGCTCAGGCCCATATTTATTGTGGTCTTAAAGGTGTAGTAATTGTTTATATCAGCAGGGGGAGCTCTTGCTGTAAACAAATGAAAAAGCTGAAAGTAATACTGTAGTTAGGTGGCAAATGCCAGAGTGAAGTGAGTAGTGTTCTTTCATAATGAAAATGATGTAAGCCTCACACACTATTAGAGCTGATACTATGAATTTTATTTTATTTAGCGCATAGACAGGGTAAATAAAGATAAATCTGCAAACAATTTTAAGGAAGCGGCTGACTAGCAACTTTGCCTGCAGCAGATTCTGGGTGAAAACACATGTTGGTTTAGATCATATTCTGAAAAAAGGACACTGAAGACATAGATAATGGAGCTGAAACAGCTACTTTTCTATATGGGAAAATGTAGAGAAGATAAAACTGAAATATGAGAACCACTGTAAAATTTACAGCTTTACAAACTGCCATGGCTGATGGTGGATCCGTGAATCTTAGAGCTCTGACTTTAATAATGATCATCTGGTTGTATGACTCTAAAAATTAAATCAATAAGAGACACAAGTGTAACCGGTACAACCAACATGTAAGGTAAAGGCATTTCTCTGTTTCTGATCACTTGTTTTGTAGTAAGACAACAGATGGCACATTTCAGGAGGAGGCTACCTGAACCAAAAGAGCCCTATCAAAGACAATACAAAAGTTTTTTTCACCATTCTCTCTCTGTGTAAATAATTAAATGAATTAAATGTAATGATCAGTCCCCACACTCAGCTCCATATATTACCTAAACAGTACTACTCAAAGTGATGGTCTGCGGATCGGTGCTGGTCCGCGAGCCATCAACTGCTGGTCTGTGGTGAGTTTCGAAGAAAGAAAGAAAGAAATAACAGTAGAATTTAAAAATCGCACCAGAATTCCACCAAGAATAATTATCAGTCGATAAAGTCGACAATATTAAATAATATTATGTTTTCAGAAGCACATATTATAATATTGATAATTATGCCATAGCACTGCAGCATGTTTTATATGTGCGAGAGTGCACTTACCCCACCTCACCCCATATAAAGACCCCGCCCCACCAGCAGTTACCATCAAGAAGTTGAATAAAGAGCGTCATAGGGTCTTTAAAGATGGCTGCATAGAAATGCAGAACAAGCCGGCGGCAAAGAGAATGGCTCAGGTGCCACTTTCAGATGACACTATAGCTCGATGAATTCACGTTCTGGCTCACGATATGGAAGATCAGCTCATAGGACAGATTAAATTATCAAAGTACTTTTCTTTGCAGCTTGATGAATGTACGGATGTTGCTAATATGGCAATTCTGATGGTGTATCTGCGCTTTGAGCATGAAGGTGATTTGAAGGAAGAATTTTTTTTCCTGCTTCACTACCAACAAAAACAACTAGTTCTCAAGTGTTCAAGGCTGTGAGCGACTACATTGTCAACAAATGTGGGTTGGATTTCAAGTTCGTATGTTCTGATGGTGCTGCCGCAATGACAGGATGGCATTCTGGAATGGTTATGTGAATACAATAATAATATGGCACAAATATGGTACCGGTCCCTGGTGCATTGGAAAAAAATTGCCAGTCCGCCACATCAGATAGTTTGAGAAGCACTTCAGTAAAAGATGTGAGCATCTCAGATTCATGCCAGTAAAAAAATTATATGCATCACTGAGTTGAAAAACATACATATATATGTACATATTTATACACATTACAGTATGTATTGTACAGCATATGCACAATAGATGAATGTAATGGTACAGGTAGAAAATGCATATGAACATATATTTATAACAGGGTAGCTGGCTCTTTAAATGAAACTGAGCCCTGTTTAGGGTGACCAGATCACAACGCGGAAATATTGGGATACATTGGGGTGCTGTCAGCCCTGCCCACAGTCCATCCCCTGCTCCTCCCAGGCAGCGTCCCAGGTCTCATCTTCCCCCCAACCCCACTCGGCTCACCCCACCACCGCGCCCTTCCTCATCCTCCAGCACACTGCTGGCCTGCTGCATTCCTCCTCAGTCCCCCATCCAATGCTCGCCTCTTCAGTCTCCCCGCCCACCACTTGCCTTTTCACACTCCTGCCACTTGCCTATGGTGCCAACTTCCTTTCTCCCGAGTGGGTGCTCGTCCACCCCTGCACCACCCTCCCTCCCGCCCCCATTCCACTCCCTTCTCCCAGGTCCCTGCCCCTGCCTTGCCTCTTCTCCATCTCCGCTCCTGAGTGGGCTGCATCCTCACTCCTCCCACTCCCTCCTGGAAAGTCCAAACTGTGTCAAACAGCTGTTAGGAAGTGGGAAGTGCTGGGATAGAGGGAGTGGGGATGCGGTGCACTGCGGGAGAAGGAGGCAAGGAGCAGAGAGCTCACCACCTCCTTACCTGAATATTGGGACAATTGGCATCCCAGTCATACAATGGGTCACTTTAAGCCCTCTCTTCAGTCTAGGTGCATGCTAGTTTGATGCAATGAGGAGAATGGGGCTGTCCCTGGAAGAAAACTCAAAGGCAAGAGAGTGTTCAGAACGCAGTAAATAAGTAAGTAACCAACCAATCAACCAACCACAGTTCATGGCAACTGCACCTATATTCCCCCTTTATGGTCCAGCAAAAAACACCCTCTGTAAGCTCCCAGCTCTCAGATGACACCTCTCCTGGGCAGAGATCTGCATCTGACTGCACAGCTCCATGTCCATACCATGACCTCCCCAGAGAAGTTGGACTGCCTAACCAGGCCTGCTTTGCTTGTCTCATTAAACAGTGTAATTGCCACAATTAAATTACCTCTCTGCCCTTTCTAAGCAAGCACCTGTATTGTGAAAGTAAAAACATTACAGATAAAATATATTAAAAACCATAAAAGCACCTACATGCATGCTAATAAGCTTACGAGAGAGAACCACCTCTCTGTGACAAGGGCTCTGGTTTGTGATTAGCAATTTCAACCTCATACAGGGGTTTTTCCTGTGGTCACAACTTCATCACAGCTTTGGTTCAGAACAAGCACACTCATGAGTGAGTGAGTCCGTCCTTGTCAGAGCCCATGAAACGGTAATCCATCAGACAATGGGTTTCTCCATCGAGGTACAGCTTCAGAAGATAGAGATCTTGCATAATGGGATTAAGTGCATTTACAAACCCCTTAAAAGACATTACACACCATCCCACAATAGTACATAAACGTATGCCTTTTAATACATTGAACACCTAAGACTCTTCAACTTAATTCAATAATGTTTAACTTAATTTAGTAAGGTTTGTCCAGGAGACACTGTCATATCTATCATTCAAACAACCCAGACTCCAGAGGGCCAGAGTCAGAAGACAAGACGAGCTAGACTGAGAACTTCAGGGAGCAGATGCCCCGACAGAGGGAGCAGTGAGAATTCCCTAGTGAGCAATGGAGCCAAAGCAGAAACAATGACAGTAGAAGGCAAGAAGGTAGTTGTGGTACATGGACACTTACAAACTTCCCAGGCCAGAGGGGGCAGGAGAAGGCTGAGATCAGCAGAGGGAGAAGCCTGATGGTTCTCTGAGCTGGTAAGTGGAAGTTGGAGGGTCAGAGAGGGCTAAAGGCTGGGAATGATCAACAGATGAGCCCACTGATGTCTCTTTGTGAGAGCTAGAACCAGGCCCGAGAATGAAGCAGGCTAGAGAAGAACCCCAGTTGGAGGGTCTGGAGTGAGGTGTGGTGAGCAATGCCAGAGTAGTACCTAGGGATAAGCCATGTGAGAGATGATGGAGCTGTACTTGGTGTGTTGATCGACTGTTGAAACTCGAAAGTGTGAATGTACTGTTTGGACTGTGCTGGGAAATCTGGCTTATAGTTGTGGGACGTTTGTAATACATTAAACCTACAAGAACTATTTATATTTGGGGAGTTTTCAAGGAGTTCCTGGAGATTCCAGAAGAAGGAAACTCAGGCTGGTGCACTAGCTGTGGCGTGGCCTTCCATTGACGAGCATTCCTAGTGGAGGGGACCTATCACATAAGGTGGAGAATGTTGGCAGGTGATTAGCCTCTAGACAGAGGGGAACTGTGAGTGCCTGGAAGAGGGAAATTGAGGTAGGGAGCTGATTGGAGGGTTACCCTGATGCCATGAGGGGGGTACACTGCAGGTGGCCACCTTTTGACAGTATTGTACAATATATGCACAGTGTATGTATATTACAGTATGTATTATAGACAGACCTCGTTGGGAACTTTAAAATTAAATGTTTCCCCATTGAAGAATGTTGATTTACCAAACCCTAGTTTGTTCATGAAAGAGTCAGTTTCAACAAATTTTCTGTTTAAAAACTTTGAGAAAAAGTTTTTAAATTGCCAAAACATCCTTTTTCAACCTGTTCTAAATGAAAAGCTTGATTTTTCAGTCAAAAAGAGTATTGTTTAGAAATGTTATGTAATTTATAGTTTTAAAAAAATTAAAACTTGAAAAGGCTGCAATCAAAATGAAATATTTCAAAATTATCAAAATGAAACATGTCAACTAATCCACATTTTTGTATGTGTACATGGGGAGGAGGGATTGTTGATTCTTCAAAATGTTTGAAATTTTACACATCATCCCACAATTTAAAAAGTTTTCCTGGGATAGAAAATCCAATTCCTCCCACCTCTAATTGTAGATGATTGCTTAGTGAGCCCATCCCTTCCAGAATGAAGATGGGCGTCTCACTTGAGAGTCCATTTAGGTATTAAACTAGGTAGTTGGCTGACTGGAGGAGATAGATGGTTGGTGGGAAGCTGGAGGTGGAGGAGTGGATGGAAAAAGGGTCTGGAGTAGCAGGATGGAGATAGGAGAGGGATTGATGGAGTGAGAGCAGTAGGAATTAAGGGATGGGATATCAGTAGTTGGGAAGCAGGGTCTGAGCTGGGTGAACTGGGAAATGGGAGTTGGATGAACTCTCAGAGTGGAGGCTGTAAAATAAATATAATATATATAAAAGCTGATGAGGAATCTGATAGTAATTAATAAGAATAAGAAGCTTGAACTGTAGAACATTGATAAAGGAAGCAAAGGGACACAAGGAGATATCTAAGGGTAGCAGAATTAAGGACAATAAGAGGGAGTTTTTAAGGTATATTAAGGACAAAAAGAATCATAATAATGGTTTTGGTCCTGTATTAGATGGAAATGGCAGAATTGTCAATAATAATGCAGAAAAGGCTGATGTTCAAACATTTGTGTTCTGTATTTGGCAAGAAAAGATTATGTAGTCATATCCCATGATATTACTCTTTCTATTCCACTAGTATCTCAGAAGGATGTTAAACAGCAGCTGCTAAAGTTAAATATCTTTAAACCAGCAGGTCTGGAAAGATTGCATGCAAGAATTTTAGAAGTTTGCGGAGGCGCTCACTGGACTATTACTGTTGATTTTCAATAAATCTTGGAACACTGGGGAAGTTCCAGAAGACTGGAAGAAAGCTAGTGTTTTGCCAACATTTAAAGGGTAAATGAGATGACCTGGGTAATTATTGGCCTGTCAGTCTGACATTGATGACAGGCAAGATAATGGAGTGGCTGATATAGGACTCAATTAATAAAGAATTAAAGGAAGGTAATATAATTAATGCCAGTCAAGATGACTTTAAGGAAAATAGATCCTGTCAAACTAACTTGAAATCTTATTTTGATGCAGTTACAAGATTGTTTGATAAAGATTATAGCGCTGAAGTAATAACTTTGATTTCTGTAAGACATTTGACTTGGTACCACAGACATTCTGATTAAAAATCTTGGAATATACCAAATTAACTAGTTATACATTAAATTGATTAAAAGCTGGCTAAATGATAGGTCTTAAAATGTGATTGTTAATGGGGAATCATCATCAAGTGGGTGTGTTTCTCCAGGATGGTCCCATAGAGATCAGTGCTTGGCACCGAACTATTTAACATTTTTATTAATGACTTGTCAAAAAATCATCATTGCAAAAGTTTGCGGATGGTGCAAAAATTGGGGGAGTGGTAAATAATGAAGAGAACAAGATCATTGATACAGAGTGATTTGAACTGCATGGTAAGCTGGGTGCAAGCAAATAATACATATTTTAAAGACTGTAAACCAGGATCAAAGAATGCAGACCATACTTACAGGATGTAGGGCTGTATTCTGGGAAGCAGTAGCTATGATTGGGGAGTTGTGGTGGATGTCATTGTGGATTATCAGCTGAAAATGAACTCCCACTGAGGTGCAGTGCCCAAAAGGATAGATGCAATCCTTGGATGCATAAACAGGGGAAACTTATGTAGGTGCAGAGAGGTTATTTAACCCTTATATTTGTCAGTGGTGTGACCGCTGCTGGAATACTGTGTCCAAAGGTAAGAGGAAAGTAAAAAAAAATTAGACAGTGTGATAGGACTCTGATGCATGACTGTCAACATCTTTGCCCAAAAGCATTTGTTGGTTGTCAGTCTGGGGGAGCCCAACATATTCAGGGTGACAAATGGAACTGAGTAACTACAGTTAAACCAATCCTAGGTGTTAATGTCACTTGCCAGCATCAGCTCCAAAGGGGCTGGAATGCTTGGAATATGGTGTGAACTGCTCAGCACTGATGCTGAATAGTATTAACAAATCAATATTGGTTCTAATCAAAGGCAGTGGGGAGAAGTATTGAGTTGAGCTGGGGACAAGGAAATGTTCTATGTGTTAATGAAAAAAAGTGTGGAATAGAATTTGATATGAGGATGGAGAAGCTAGATGGATGGAAGAAGAAGGACCCATGGGAGTAGAGATTTTATTGCAACTTCAGTCATGTGTTCAGTAGAGCAGTGGCTTATGGAGAAATAATTAAGGACATTCAACCAACAAAACAAAACAAAAACATAAATAAATAATAATAAATCATATGTTCCGTGAAATATGGCTCCAATCTGTGCTGAAATAATATCCATCCAAAGGGCATGTGGATATTGAAAACCAATGAGAGTCAGGTTCTAAAATGCCAAACCTACTGAAGTTCATCTGTCACAAGGGATAAATTGAGATAGTTTTCTACACCCTGAGGGCCTGATCCTATACTCATTGAGGACAATGGCAAAGCTCTGTTGACTTCAGTGGTACAGGATCAAGGCTTGACTGGCAAAGCACTCCCTGTAGCAACAGAAACTTCTTGTTAAAAATATGTATTAAAATATCATAAGTAAGTTGTACGTGTACAAGCACTTGCTGTTTTCCATGCTGGTTTGAGTGTGGATTGTTATTCTTTAATGATTGTGGCAAGTCTTTCATTTATTCAGTGACTCAATTGATTTATATATAGTATTCAGGAACCTTATGTGTGTGAGGTGTTTTTAACAAGTTCCCTTGACATGGCTCCTACAAAATATATTTGGTTTCTTTCTGACCCAGTCCCAGTTTTAACAAACATAATAAACTATTAATTAACCACTAAATGCCATTTATCTTCCCTTGGGTTTAACATTACTCAGCAGCTCAGAGAACTCTCCCCTGACTCCAGATTACCTGCCTTCCTGAATTAAATTCTATGAAAAAAATGGTTAGTACTTAGATCACTGAGTGTGTTTGATGGTACTCCTTTTTACCCAGACTCATGTTTAGGTTTAAAAGTGCACATAACACCCTGAACTAGGTCTATTGAACAATTAGTCATTTGACAGATAACTTCAGTTTTAGGTCTCTGGATTTTTATGGGCTTTTTTTGATGACTAGGAAATAAAGCAGATCCTAGCTAGATTGCACTAATGTAATAATAGAGTACAAATAAATCAATTTTAGCCAAAGGGAGAAAATGTTTAAAAGTGGCTGCTATAACTTTGTTTTGTTCCTTTAATAGATCATTACAATTATTACTGCAGCCAGTAACAAAAAGGGAATTTCTTGGTGAATTTGGGACATGTGAACAGGGATACCAAACAAGAAAATTTTGGAGGGAATTTGGAGAGGCATGTGCAAGCTTTTACTTCTAGGTACAGTTCTATACTTCATATTGTTCTGGCAAGTGATGAAATAGTGGCTGTGATCTGCAATGAATATATCCTGTTTTCTTTCCTTCTTGAAGCCAGAAGGGACTTCCTGTGTATGAGGACAAGTTGGTGGCTGTGCTGGAAGAAAAAAAATTTCTTGGATTAGAAGGGCAAGAACCAATGCTATGGGTCAACAGAAAAACAGAAATCCCTGGACAGCCAGGTTTAGGAAGCATTTAGTCAAATTAATGGAAGAAAGGAACTGGCTACCAAGGAATCAGAGGGAGAGACCAAACTGGGGTAATTCATAACCACTATAAGCAAGAGTTCAAGGTGTCATTTTACACATCTGGAGGCAGACAAGTATGGGTATGTTTTGATCACCAGTCAGAAGTGGATGAGGAGGAAATGCACATAGCTACACAGTTCCAATGGATACCAGTTCCCAGTATAGCAACTGTGGAAGAAATCTGTGAACATCCAGCTGGCCAAATGTAATGGTGAGGTATATGGGACACATCTGTGGATGCTCACTGGCTCAACCTGTAAGAAAATCAAGCTTGTCCACAAAGGGATCTTCATCTGTTCAAGAAAGACAGATGACCTGTATTGGGGCTATAAAAGAAGAAGAATAGAAAGAACATGCTGCAAAGGACAGGCAGACAACAGGATGGAGTGTTGTCTTCTGAGAGCCAAGACACTAACCATCACTCTAACACTGAACAGGCTTCTGAAGTCAAGGGACAAAGATCCACTGGAGATGGTGTGGATTGGTACTAATGACTAAGGCTACGATTCAGTCATGGGTATTTTCAGTAAAAGTCACAGACAGGTCACAGGCAAGAAACAAAAATTCATGGCCCATGACCTATCCATGACTTTTACTTTAAATACCCCTGACTAAATTTGGAGGAGGGGTGTGCTGTTTGGAGTGTGCCGCAGGGGGAGGGGCTGCTGACAGCAGCTGCTCTGGCTGCCCCTGGGACTGCTGCTCAGGTGGTCTCCAGGGACAACTGCACCAACCACTGCTTATGTGGTCCCCGGAACCAGTCACACAGGCCGCTGCGTGGGCAATCCCCTGGGTCAGCTGCCCGGGGCTGCTCCAGCAGGGGCCGGTATGGCTGGCTGCAGAGCCCCTCCAGCAGCGGCTAGTGTGGCTGGCCCTGGGGCCACCTAGCCAGCTGCTTGGGCAGCCTTGGGGTCAGCCACAATGGTCACTGAAGAAGTCACAGAGGTTGTGGAAAATCACAGAATCCATGACATCTGCGACCTCCATGACAGACATGGAGTCCTACTAATGACACTGTATTGAAGGATACATGAACTCAGAAGGATGCTAAAACAGAGTAATGTCCAAATGATCTTCTTGGAGATTCTTCTGGTCCTGCAAGCAAAGAAGGACAAAAGGCAGAAGATTCTGGAAGTGACCCACTGGCTAGATCAGTAGTCTAAGGTAGATGGTTTTAGTTTTGTAGCACATTGGTCGATTTGTGGAGAGATGGAGCTGTACAGTTTGGATGGCTTCTGTCAAGGCTGAGTCCTCACTCTGGCACTTTGAATGAGAAGGTGGGGGCTGCAAGGACTCTAAAAATTAATACTGGCTGCTCCTGGCTCGTATTAAACTCTCAAGGTTACAGCTTTTCTCTGACCTTGGATTGGCAGATGCTGCCACCACCCAAGTACAAAACCCTTTTGAGAGCCCAAGAAGCTGCACTTAGGAATTCCTTCCTGGGGGGTACCCTTAAGCCCTTTCACCCCTCCTTAAGGGAAAGCACTGAGAAAGGGGAGAGAAAAAAATCAGCTGTTGTGACCAGCTAATTAAACCTGTGCACAAACCTCTTAAGACACAAAAATCTAGTTCTGTTCTTTAAAAAGGTAAATTTTATTAATAAAAAAGAAGAAAATACATCTAAGAATTTAAGCTTGTGCTATATTAAAGAAAAACTACAAGGATTAAGCATCAAGAATAGCTCTCGAGGTCCAGTTTAAAGGTTACAAGCAAATCAAAAGCACCTGAGTTAACACAGAGGCATCCACAAGCCATAAAGAACTAAATGGGATAAACCTAATTATGTCTTCCTAAACATTTCCTGTTCTACTTACATATCTGTTTAAGATGAGTAGTTTCTAGGTATAATACTGATGATTTCTTGTACATGGCATAAGCTTCTCACAGCATAACTTCTCTTTGTCTGCCTCTCTCCCAAAAACAACAACAGACACACAGACAGACAAAAGGGGAGTCTTGTTTCAATTTTAAAAAGTTCTATCCTTCCTATGGGCTCTTTTGGCCAGATGCCTACTCACTTCCTTTTATCTGTACATCACAGTGAGACTTTTTACAGGTAGAGCTATTAGAGGAAAGTTACTAAGAGGGATCTTCTAGCTACTGGCTGGCTGGGTGTACATAAAAGGGAGCTCCACCTATCACAGCTTCCATCTCAGTAGAAGGGGAATGTGCTGGAGTATATAAACCCCATAGCGGAAGTGACAATGCTAAAGAGAGCTGGTGAGCCCAATTAGCCTGTTCTGTGTTACCATAAGGGGAGACAGATAATTAAGGATTAGGTCTAGCTGGGATGACCAGGCTGGGTGGTTGTTATAAAGGAAGGACTGCTGACTCAGCAAGGGAGAAGAGAGTTGTACCAAGGAACTTATTCTCCAGAGTTTGCTTGTGAGAAGTTATTTAGGAAGCTGAAGGTACTAGAAGAGAGATTCTCAGGCTGTGTTCCTGATGAACAGGGAGGCATGGTAGGAAGTAGGCTAGGGACACAGTAAGTGGTAGAAAAGAAGGGGGGCTAACCACTTTGTTATGTTAGCATTGGGGTACTCCTGTTTGTGGGGGAAGGCACTCACAGGGTTGGGGGTATGTTATTACCCATTCTGCCTTGCCTAGGAAGGAAGAGATTTATGGAAGGGATATTTGGTTTCCTCCTTGCTAGCAGGTAGTCATTTATAGTTTTGCAGTGCCTGATGAAGCAAAATAAGAGTTCATTGGTGCTGCTTACTGTGAGTGATTATATGAGTCTTTGACCGCACAGATATAACACACTTCATGGAGGGTCCCTGCCCTAGAGTCCACAGAAATGAGTGGGCTTAGGTTTCCATACCAGACCCAGAAAAGGGGTTTATTAAAGCCTTGATGCTAATTAGCCCATCTAAACAGGAGGGAAATGAGGCAGAGTTGCTCTGTCTCCTAGTTTTGCTCTCAGGGAATGCTGAAGACAAAAAATCACCACTAGCAGGGAACCAATCTTCATTAGGAGAAGCTGGCTACTGTAGTGAGTTTGGCATTAAACTAATAGCAAAAGGGGAGGGTGAAGAGAGTACTCATTTAGCAAGACATCCTGGTGTTCAGAATAAAATTAATCAAGAAAACAAAGGACATGAAAAGAAGAAATTATTTAATTTCACACAAATGTGATCTGGTTAATGTAAATGAAACCTGGTTTCATGACTGGAATGTTATATTCAATGATTATAACCTATTTAGGGAGATCAAATGATCAAACAGGGAGAATGAGGGGCACTCCATGAAAAATGACATTACTTGTTTTGGAGTCACTAATGACTGAACAGAAAATGATGATCAATTATCTACTAGATAAAGCACAAGCTGGGGTTCTAGTTGTTGGCTGTTACAGACCACCAGCTTACCTTATGGAACTGGATTGCTGGTTCTTTAGGCAGGTAGTTATAATGTGCGTATAAGAGAGTTGTGGAGGGAAAAGCTGCATGGTCCTGGGGGATTTCAATCTAAAAATAATATATTTACTGAGGGGGAAAAAGATCAGGGTTAGTACTAGTTAGTTAGTATCTCCCCTTATGGCCAGGGGACTATAATTCTGTTTTGTGGCAACTTGTGAACTTTCAAAAAATTTGTTTTTGTTCTACAACCAAAACAAAACTTTAATTTTTGTCCCACAAGAACAGAATTATGTGGAAATGTCCATTTCTGAGATCAAAACCAGAGCTTTTAGGAAGGTGCATGTGCGTCTTCAGTCTACTGTTTGGAGCATTGGCTTGAGATGTAGAAGATGCTGGTTCAAGGCTCTGTTTGGCCTGATATACAGCTGAGTTTTGCATCTCAAAGCATCTTGAATCAGGCAGAGCAGAGATTTGCACCAGGATCTTCTACATCGTAGGCCAGTGCCTTAATCACTAAGCTACACGGTATGAAAACATGCTTTGTGTCTCTCAAAAAAATCTTTTAAAACTTGGTCAGAACCAATAGATCTCTGCAAAATGTTTTGTTTTTGATTAAACAGCATATTTTGATGAAATTTCTGTATAAATGTTCCAATCAGCTCTAGTTATCTCAAAGAAACTCATTTTCTCCATGTTGAGTAATAATTTCAGCAACAAAAACTAATTGGTTAGAGCAACAAATAAGCTAATAAGTAGTTTAAAGATGGAATGTAGATAATTGCATGATGTGCCTTTGAAGTAATGAGTGATATTTCCTTCTCATCATTAGAAGCAAACATGCAAGCTATTTATGCAGATGGTACTGATGATCTAAACTCAGAATCAATCAGGCTTCTTTCTTCTACAGTACCATCAGTTTGTTAAGGATAAATAAGTAGAGGCAGTTATTGGGCTTACAATCAGAATGGAAAAAGCATAGTAATATTAATGATTGCACATCTGCTTTTGATTGAGGCAGAAAGGTCAAGAACAGAACAGAAGAACTCTGTAATTCATTAAACAAATATAGTTGAAATAATGTTCACACTAGTAAACTGTGCCTCTGAAAGATATAGATGATACCAATGCAATTATACTGAGTTAGCTTCAGTAGTGTACCCCCTAGCCTGTAGCTGATTAATATATTATAAAGTATACTTTGAACACTTTCTAAATTTAAAATTTGTCTGCAGATTATGGGGCAGATTCATTATGGTGTAAGTGGATGGATTTCTATATCTGTCAGTACAGTTAATTACAGTTGCTAATGTCAGAATATCTTTTTGGCCCCTGATCATATAAAGGCATATTTTTACATTCAGTAGATGGATCAAACAAATGACATTTAATTCTGGGGTACTTAACTCTAATATTTTGGCAATGGATTAAAACTATTGGGAGATGGGGTTTTTAATTTATTTTTTAACTGGGTGATTGTGAAGGGTACAGGCATGACTGGCCTGGAGATTGAAGTTCTTTGTTTATCTGCAGAACAGGTGCACTATGGACAGCAATAGGGCAAGTTTTCCTGCAATATCCAGCATTGTGCCTTATCTCCAAACTAGAGGGACTCCTGGTAGGAGGGAGAAGGTATGTTAGTATTCATACTAAATTAGTCAGGCACATCATGATGTAGGAGGAACTCTGGGTAGGAGAGGCACAATGTGGTGGAAGGAAGAGTTCTGTTTATTCTAGGTGGTTACTAGGTATTAGGAGGAAGAATAGTAGTCATTAAACAAAAGTACATATATTAGTAGTAGTCATTAAACAAAAGTACATATATTATCACTGCTGCTTACACTGGGGACCTGATCCAATGCCCATGGAAGTCAATGGCAGTGTCTTTGTTTACTTCAATGAAGGTCAGACCAGGTTCTGAGTTTGCATATATAGCACCTGGCCACAGTGCAAGCAGTCTTAGGTTCTGCACTCTGAGCAATCAGCTGGGTAGCTTTCACCCTTATTCATCTGTAAAGCTTGTTTTTCTGCTCTAAAAGACTAATAAAATAATTTTCCTACTGAGCCTCCCTTAGCCAGAAGGAAGCAAGAGGATAGTCAACACCAGAGAATGCGAAATTAAAACATACGTGTCACATAAAAAATTAAAACCAACTGAAGATGACATTGCAGTTTCCTCTTTCTTAGAATAAGAGATTTTGGCACTGTAGGAGGTTATAAATTAGGAGACTTCAGGCTCATTCACACGATTTAAAATGGAGTGTTACAACAACAAACTGCTCTTGTGCTTTTAGATACAGAAGGAACACTGGTAATTTTTCCCTGATATTTTTATTTCTATAGAGCCCTGGGTTGGAGACTAGTACACCAGTGAGTACCCTGCTGTTGATTATTTATCTTGAATTCTTCTTTTGGGCTTCATATTAGGGTTCAGGAGAGGGGTCTGATAGAGTTAGAATGCTTATCTGGGTTAGTTTCTTTCAGAGGTTTCCTTGCTTTTGGGCCCTCTCTCCCTCTGTGGTAGCTTGTTGGATCACACAATCATTGGATTCTCTGCAGTGACTGACAACACAGGTGGCAGTTCTAAATGTAGCAGTGGTTTTGTGAAATGGATGTCTTTTTTTTCTGGGAACTGGAATGTGATTAGTAGCTTATTTTCTGGAGGCTTTTCTAATGGTAACAACATTAGGTCATGACTAATCTGGTCTATATTTGACTTACCCATGGGTTAAAGGCTCTATATCCCATTTCCATAGGCTGAACAATACTCTCTCTGCTGCCTTGAGATGCCATTTCTGGAAATACCACTGTTAATGCTTGCACCATTTGCAAAATAACTTTAGTGGTAAAAATATGCCTTTTTTATGTTCCACAGCCAGACTTCTATTTACTGATCTATGAAAAGCAGACTTCTATTGCCTGAGCCTCTGACATATTTTTAATTTTGTAGGTGGCTAAACATTTAACACATTGACTGGAGATTCCTTTTCAAATTCAGTGTGTAATCCTGGAGGAAAAAGATGTACAGTTGGATACTTAAAAGTAAGTAATGTTTCATATCTCTTGTTAAATATCAAATAGCACACAAATATTTAAAAGGTGCTAATACCAACTCGGAAGCTGAATGACTGTGTGAGAGAAGGAATTATAACAAGAAGTAAAGGGCCAAAATTTAAGAGAGGAAAAGTATTAGATTGAATACCAGGAAACATTTCCTGCTGATGTAACATATCTGTCTGTGAGAAAGTCTGGACAGTGATTACTGGAAGTGATGGAAGCTTCTGGGGACAAGGACCACTTTTTCTGGTATGTTCTGGAAGAGCATAGCATGTTGTGAGTTATTCCAGGGTAATACTGGAAGCCACTTGTTTAGGACTTCTAACACCAGTTTGGTAAAGTACCTGAAACTATACTCCATTGGAAAAACCTGCATGTGCAGGAAATGAATGAGATGATCTAGTAGGTCCTTTGTGACGCTCTAGAAGCATTTTAAAATGTTTTTGCTTTTAAGATATTATCAGGTGCCCGATTTAAGACACTATGTTTTATTAGACTATACATATTTTACATAAATCTGATTGGTTTAAGGCTATTGCTGGGTAGATAACGAGTTAAGAGGAGTCAAGGCAAAGTCAAGTGCCTTAACATTCTTAACTGGCCATTATCTCACTCTTAATTTCCTTAAAAGCCATATGATTTGCTTTTATGAACTGTTTAATGGTATTTCCTTTTCACCTTGATCTTGCATGCCTGTTGCTACTGTAAGTTTTGTTGGCTGCTCCACTTTTTATCTTCTAGAGAAATGGATGCTTATTTGGTCTGATTAATGTACAAGTTTCTAATTCTTTCGTATTCTTGTACTGTTATTAATGTTTCAGAATTTCACATATTTTTTATAAATGTGGACTTATAAATCTTCCAGCAATCTGTTCTTTTTTTTTTAATTGACTAAATGATATGGCCTGTAGGTGATGGATAACTTTGTGCCACATTTATTCTAGCTCTGAAAAAAGGACAAAGAGTATTTTAGATGTTTGTGATATTATAGCACCTGATGATTTAAAATGAGCTTTTGTACTAGGGAAGGGTGCTTGATTGACAGCTACTGCCAATTTAAACAATAGTTTCAGGACAACAAAGTTCTCTTACCATCTTATGAGTCAACTCTGATCTGGAGGGACCATTTCCAAGGGTGAAAGAGAAAGTTGGTGTCTCTGCCCATTTAAGCCTAGGTTTATCTGCTAATTGTGTCATTAGTACCTATGTGTGTGGTGGTGGAGGGCAGAGGTTTTGGATATGTGGTGTGGACTGAGACCACCAGTTCATTTAATACAAGCCATCATTTTGTTGATATCAGTGTGATCAAGGTTTGAACCCAGAACTCTAAGCTCCATTACCAATTGCCCAAGTTACTTACCCATATGGCTGGATATTGAGCATGAGGTAAGTTAGGTATCCTGTGCTAAGGGGAACTGTGTGTAAAAGGAATCATACAGTTACAGTAGTCTATAGAGAGGACTTAAAGCTTGATCCAGTGGAAAGCTTTCCATTGACTTCAATGTTGTTTGGCCCAGAGTCTTAGAACTAGTCAAGTTACAGATATTGCAGTGACAAAGCTGTCTGAAACTGGGTGTTATGTATATTGTGTGTGGTTTTTGGATAGTCCCTCTAAACTGTAGCTTAAATCATGGAGTGAGAGCATTCATTTTATCACTCTTTGTGGAAACTGCTACTTATAGCCCATGCTCCAGCAAAGTTCTTAGGCATATCTCTTGTTTCAAGCTCATGAATAGCACCATTGACCTCAAAGGAAATACTTTTATGCTTTAAAGTTACGGACGTGCTTAAGTACATTGCTGTATTGAACTGTCTGTGCAAGAAACTGAAAGGGTGGTATAGCTATGTTGTCCTCATTTTATCCCAAAGTTTTTTTTCATCATAACTTCTGATTATGTCAAGTCAGTCTCTGCTGGCATGGTACAAACATTTGGCAGAAGCCGGGATCAGACTATCGTATGCTTTTCAACTTGTGTTTTGGTTACTTTCACTCTGATCTCAAAAGATGAAAGGGTAATGCAATAAACCAGGTTAAATCTTCGCCAGTATTATTTTGCTTAGTTTTTTCTATCTGTCAAGTCCCAGGTTTTATTTACGAGACTTGCTGAGTTAAATAAACTTACAGAGAATAATTTTCAGACCTAAATGGCATAGTTACATATTTAAGATTGGATTTATCTACTGGGTCAAATAACTAAAACTATTGTATAGTTCAGTTACAAGTAGCATCCCCATAATTAACATGAGGACTAAGCATTGTGTCAGGCATGGAATCTGAATTCGTAGGCAGGATGTAATGTTAAGAATTCTACCACCACTTAAATTTTTGGGCTTAATGAGAAATCTGTGCTTACCATGCTTGCTACCTAGCTTAATTGATGACTCTTCTATAAATGCTGCTGTCAGAATTAGAACAACTAGGAAACTGTAGAGAAATTACATTATCCATAATGCTGGGCATCCTGCTTTAGAGAAAGATCTGCTATAGTGAAATGTCTGGGTAACTTGACCTGGAGGCAACTCCTATTATCCTAATCTTTCCATTAGAAAATGGCTTCTGTTATCAATTTGCAGGAGTAGATTATAGCTAATGGCTGGACTTATTCAGTGAAACTAGTTAAGGTTATACTTCCATTGTAGCCTGTAGTTGCACATGCTCACACTTTTTAAAATAATATGTCTTTTCAGCTCATATGTCCCATATTTTGATGCCAGCCCAAAGCTGACTTTTTTTTTTCAATACAGGGAAAATAATCTATTCACTTGCTTAACTCAAACTAGGATCTTTTGCAAAAACATTTTAAAGCTTTTTCTTTGTGCATGAATAAGTCAAAATAGCTGTCCTGGATATGTTGCAAGAAAAATACTTACTCTTGAAAAATGGATTTTGCACATATGCAATGCGAAACTTCCATTAAGGTTAGTTACTTTACTGTTTACAGAACTAAGGAATAACATAGGAGGAAAAGGTTATGTAGTATAGTCATTTGGTATTTAAAACTCCAAACCTCCAAATGACTCTGTGGAGGCAGTCACAATTATCTTGTATTTTTCTTTCATTTTTGTATTGGGAATTCTGCACAAGGAAACCTGCATACTGGTTTTTCTCAGCTTACTCTTTCTTACTCTTAAATTAAAGGCTAATCAAGAATAATTGTCAGTGTCTTTGATTTTGTTTTGCAGATAAGGGAGACTCTCATTAGGGTTTTTTTTTTTTCCAAATTAAGACCCGGATCCTGCAATGGGCTCCTATCAGATGGACACTTGCAATCATGCAGAAGCCTCCTGCTTTCAGTGGGACTTCAGGTGGAGATGGGGTTTCTATTGTGCAGATCATTTTGCAGGGTCGGATCTCATTCATAGTTCTTCTCAGAAATGTGGACTAGTCTCACAAGGGAAAGTAACCCTGTCATTTGGCTCTTTTTAAAAAAACCAGACTAGACAAAGCAATGGTGGTTCTGTTGTAGTGAAACACCCCTCCACTGGAAGAGGGATGGACTCAACCCAATAACTCAATCACTTCCATTTTTAACTATTATAACTCTGGCCACTCTGTTCTAGCAATTATTTCCATGGGATTGTTTCATTCATTTTCACTAGACTTAATAGTCATTCTTTTGTGTACATTGCAATAGTGAAGACTGCTATTCCGCCATTCCCAGTATGGCTCTGCTGTCCTGTGTAGCTCCCAAAACAGCTACTACTTAAAGAACTCAATAAGTGCAGCTTGCCAGAAGATGTCAGCATTGTTTATGTTAAAAATGCAAGAAATAAAATGGCAATAACCTTCCCACAGGTTCACTGAGCATCTCCTAATCTTGCTAAATTTCTTCTGGAGCTCTGTGAAAGAAAACACCTTGTCTTTAGGCTGATTGGCACTGGACTACATGTCACTCATGCTGCTACCTCTTTTTGTGTAATTCAAATACTGCACATAAATTAACAAAGAAATCTATTTAGATAAGTGGCCTCATGCAGTCAAACAGTGGGCTAATAATCTGATAAAAGATCTGTTTTACATGGACCAATCTGTTGTCTGTCACCAGTAACCTTTTAATAGACATAATTTAAGGGAATTCAAGCAGTTTCCCCCAAATGCCTGCAGTTAGGAAATAATATCTCGTAAAAGTGAAGAAAGGACTAAGCAGCAAATAGTTTCTTTTTCCAAGACTGAAATTCTTGTTGCCAATAAAATTTGTGTTGAAGGAGGGTAAATGTTCTCTAGAATCCTTGTCAGATTTGGTTAGATAGCAGCTTGTATTCGTGTGAGGAAAGAAAACTTAATTAAAAAAATTGAGTTGCAGAGATATTTAAGGCTGGTAGGGGTTCAACACTTCAATAATATTTTACAGTGTTGTCTCTGAAAACAGCATGTTGTCGTAAATGGTGTCAAATCAATGGTCATCCAAAAATTGCTTAAAAGAGAGCTAACGTGGATATTTTTTAAAAAAGCAATAATACATTTAGAGAATGCTGATTCAGTCACACAGCATGATATGTGCTAGCAACTTGAAGGTCATTTTACAGCAGCATGGTTCATATCTTTGATTGTCACAGCTTCTTGTAGTGACATTCAGAGGGATGGCTGACAATCACTGGCAGAGTGAACAAAGTGGATATATGGCTCATGATTTGCCAAAAACGTGGCTACAAAAGCACCCATTGACCTCTAAGTTGAATGGGTACTATATTTTATGACCTATGCAGTCATTGGCGTGAAAAATGCATTATGATATGAAGAGGCAATTTAGAATATTAAATACTTGGATGGGGATATTATACACTGTCCTGTGGCTCACATGAATATTAATAGTTGCATATATACATTTGGAGGAGAATGAGGAAACTATTTTATGGATGGGTGTTGGGGGAAAGTGCCCCTATGTTAGATAATGGAGTAATACTTTTTTTTCTGATCGAAGTTGCCACTGAACGCAGTTTTATTTTAAAACAGTACTTACAGAATGCTAGACCTGTGTCTGTGACTTTTTCAAAGCATCTCGAAAAGGTGAGGGTTCAAGTGCATTTATTGCATGTCACCTTCCTTGGCTGGCTACTCAGCATGCTCATTCTCCCTCTCTCCTGTCTAATATGCACATGCATGCACAGTGGAAGGGAAGGAACCCCTAGGATTATTTGAAACCAGGTAACACATGTGAAAATACAGTTTGCTGTCTCCTAGAGGGATTTAAAAATGCAGTAGTTCAAGTCTATTAGCTAACATTGACTAATGCTTTGCATAGGCATGACCAAAGAACATGGTAGGGGATGTGGCTTGTGGTCTGTGTTTCTCCTGTATTTTACAGCTCAATTTAACTCAGTCTACAGCTCCTCTTCCCCCAGTGGGCCTCCAGGTCAATGGTTGCTCTCTTCGTCTCGTGGAAGCTGAGGAGGAGAGAAGACTTCAGTAGCTTAAGATGGGGGGTATATACCCCCACACTGGCACTAAAGGGATTGACAGGAGCTAAAGAGCACAATGAAGGTACCTGTTTGCATCTGAAGGGTGCCAGGCTCAGCTAGGGCAGGAAGCCCAGATGAGCGAGGGGCTTCAGGCAGAGAATTCTGCAGTCTCTTTCTGGTAGCTAGAGAGTGAAAGGAACATCTTGAGAGAGAAGTAGGAGTACAGTAAAGCCTAGGGAGGAATTTGGGAAAGGGCCTGAAGAAAGGCCAAAGACAGGAAGAAGTCTATGGTGGTGGTGGGGAGTCTAAGGGAACAGAGCTTAGCTGCTTAATACATGCCTTGGATTGGACTCTAGAGTTAAGGGAGTGCTTGGGTTCTCCTATTAGCCACTGGGAAATGTAGTAAGGAAATACTCTGACGTATGGGGAGAAGGACTGTTGAATTTTGAGCCAGGTGTCCAAGGAGAGAACCTTGAGAGTCATCATGTATCAAAGAGAAGGATGACAACACCACAGAAGGTGGAAAGGAGTGAAAAGTCTGTAGAAGAGGGAGCCTGGGTAGGGGTAAAGAGTTGTGTTTCAGTTTAGTGTATTCCATGTCTTGTTCACTGTGGAAGGGTGGGACTAAACATGACCAGTTGGAGAGCTGAGTCATGAGATGTGTAGAACTGGAGTGACCACTGACAGCAGGTGAGGAGAGCCTAATATACACAGCCATGATGAGATACTGTAGTCATGAGTCAACTCTATGTAGCTCTTCTGCTTCATTTCAGAGACCTTACAAAACATCCCCTTGGGGATGTAAACTGGTGACCAAACTTCCGGGCTAGGAAAGCAGAATTAGTCCTTTTCCACACAGGGAGTTTTACCGGCATATACCTATTACGCTATACCTATACCAGTATAATAGTGGCAGTAAATTTCATCCATATAGACAAGTTCTAAATCCCCCAACAACCATATAATCCAACCCTCTTCTAAGGTTTTTTTTTAAAATAAGAGTTCCCAAACAAGAGCAAGCAAAAAGTCAGACATTTAGGTACTAACCATCCAAGATTTCAGAAGCTTCCAACCGGTGCAGGGGAGACCACACCCCCTTGTCCTTCCAGCATGCACTGCAGAATAGAAGGGATTTGAGGTGGCTTTAATTTTAATTAGAGACAATGTGATATATTCTCGTTACCATGTGATACGTACAGGCATGCATCTGACGAAGTGGGTATTTACCCATGAAAGCTTATGCTCCAATATGTCTGTTAGTCTATAAGATGCCACAGGACTCTTTGTCGTACTTGTATTGTAAGCATGAATGCAATTTATATTGGCATACCACATGGGAGGATCAACGTGCCATACCAGATCAGAGTATTGGGTTCATCTGTCAAGGCATCCTGCAGTAATCAATACTTGATGCTTTAAAAAAAGGAAACATTTCTCCAGTCAAAACCATCTACATTTTTTTTATCCAACTGTTGAGTTCTTCCCATGGAAAGAGAAAGTTCTTCATGAGAAACTGGAGATCTGGGGAAATCCTGATGGCTGGGATCAGATTGAATAGCTATCTATGTGACTAAGAAAGGTGTTGATGTTGTGCAAGCAAATGAGATCAGGATCAGGCTATATATTACATGAGCTATAAATATTGTACTGAAGTTATTAAGAGTTTCCCTTCACCCTAATTTCTGGAAGGTTATTAAACAAAAATGCCTGAAAAATTACAACTGGTCATGTAGCTTTTCCAGCTTTGCCAATTCACTTACGACTTCACTTCAAATTAATGTGACCCTAAACTCGACAGGATAGGGGGGTCATTTGTTTAATACATCCAGGGGCAGATGTGGCCTCCCAATTCAATGGGGGCAAAGAGGATGGGGAAGTCAGAGAGGGCCCAGGCCTGTGTGATGATTGCTCACCATGAGGACACTCAGTAAAGTTAAGATGAATCAACTCAAAGTATGTAGTTAATGTATGTCAACTAAAGCATGTTAACCCCTGTGTGGATGCTCTCATTTAGAAGTAAACTGGCTTCAGTTTGCTAAGCTACAATGAGCTAGGGTCACACAACTTTTGTATCATTGCCTTAATTTCCCACGTGTTCCCATCTAAACAAGCCTTACTAGACTGACATGATAAATTCTTTCCTGCTTTGGTCTCATTCATTTAAATGTATCTTTCTGTTTAACATGACACTAGGAAACATTAATTGCTTCTAGCTACTTCCTAAACTGTCCTTAATACCTAGTCTGTTAGCAAATCCAAAGGTACTTGAATTCACACTCGCACTAAAGGGTGATGATCTACATTTCTCCATCCTCCATTGTATGTTCTTTTGTTATCAGGAGATGAGACTAAAGTGAGAGAAGCAAACCTGTGAGTGTGGGAGGCAAGGGCTTTTGGAAGATGCCAAGTTTTGGGGGACGGCTGATTTTGAAGATGCCACTTGGTTCCAGGTGGAGGGTAGTAATTTTCTTCTCCTCTCTCCTGAAGAAAAACTACACATTCTGTATAGTCTTGCCAGTGAGCTGAAAGAACAGCAAAGAAATGCTGCAGAAAGTGCATTATATTTAAAATATGGGAAGGGAAGATGCCATCTCCAATGATGCAGCTTTAGTGGACATTCAGACTATTTCTGTTTCCAACAACCTTCCAGCATTTTTTACTGAAAGGAATGAAACTGAAAAGACACTGAATTGCTGCCATTGAAATAAATGAAGATATCTGTTTCCATTTAGTTAATAGCAGCAATTTTCTGTTTCATTTTACTTTGTCCTTCATAGTTCCCTTGCCGTCATCCAAAATGAGAGGCCCAGGAACAAATGCTCTGCAGTTGTAATTTTCTACTAAAGCCTTATTTTAACTTGCAAATCTGTTCAAAATTTGAATTTTTGACTCGTCCATAGACATCTGACTACTGTTCTTTTTATGAAGTTTTAAAAGAGCAACTCCACTGAAAAACACACCTTTTGGAGTACTAAATCAGTCTTTAATCAGCTTCTCAGCTAGTATAAATCATACCTCTATTGACTTCAGTGAAATTAAATTGATTACCACCAGTTGGGAATCTGCCCCAAAATCTGCACAGTACAATTGGCCATATTTTAGCAACATGAGTGTAAGAGAGAAAAATGTGACCATGTTTGTCATGTTAGAACTGGGTGAATAATTAGTAACAAAGTTATGTTGCCTCTTTTATGTTTGATTTATTCATAACTTTTAAAAAAATTTGATGCCTTGAAATTGTTAGCTAAGTTTCTGTGATTAACTTGTGGCCTGTAGCTCCTCTGTGAGCAATTTGTTGCAGTTGTTCCTTTAAAATTCAAGCTGTCTTGATAAGAGATGACCAATGGTATGTCTCTCTTCTCCCTTGATTGATACGTAACTTTATGGGAAACCTGACTATAAACATCACTGATCAATCTATACTTACCTACATAGGGAGAAGATTTTTGAAGATAGAAGGGACTTCATTCATGCAGACAAAGACATAACAAGATTTAATGGCTGGAATTTGAAACTAAACAAAGTCAAATTTAAGAATATTTATTACCTATGATTACAAATTTGAAATTAACTCTCTACTACAGCTGGTTGGGAAACTGTTCTCCATCTCCACATATCTGTACACCTCCATCTTTCCACACACATCCCAAGCATGCACTAAGGAAATTTTGACTTCTTGGCAAATACCCCAAACTCCAAATTACGGTTTGGAAATGGTGCTGTGATCCCATAAGGGAATTGGAGTTCAGGTCCCTCATGCTCTCATTGTCTTCTATGGCCAAGCTTCTTGGCTAGATGACATATCCCATGATGCACCACGGTCTTTGCTTTTGGAGAGCCACTGTGGTGCATCATGGGATTCTCTGGTCCTGTATCAGTGGTTTTCAAAGTGAGGTGCGCAAGACCATCCCCGGGGGTGTGTGAGACCATCCCCGGGGGTGTGCGAGACCCCCGGCGCCGCCGCCGATCCTGCTCGGGAGACCACTGTACTCTCGGGTGGTCTATTTTTGTCCTGCCAAAATGCTGCCATGGAAAGCGGAAGCTTCCGCTTTCTGCGGCGGCATTTCGGCAGACATACCCCCTGGGGGCTGCGTGAGTTTTTCCTCTGTGAACAGGGGCCACGGAGGAAAAACTTTGAAGACCGCTGCTGTATATCATGGGAGATGTAGTCTGAATGGGGAAGTCAACTCAGAAGAGAGTAGGTGTGGGGATGAGGCACCCAAACTACGAGTCTCATTAGGCTCTGTAGCAACATTTCATAATAGACATTATTTCATTTTCTGCCTAAAACTAAAATCTTTGATATTTAGGTATTCTATTATGATTTTTTAAAAAAGCAGAATGTTCTATGTAAAGCAAACACTCTTGCAAAAAATAAATGTCATTTAGTTGAAAATCCAGTTTTCTGTTTAATTGCCCCCTCCTCCCAGTTTTGATGGAAAAATTGTGACTAGTCATTACTTTCCCCTTGTGGCTACACTGAGTATTGAAGCATAATTCTGGCTACCGAACTGATGTCCTGGAATATATTGTTAAAACAAGTTGAGAATAAGTTCAAATTAAATGTATTTAGAATTTTAAATGAATATTCACTGACTTTTTTCAGTATTTACCCAATTTAAATTATAGCACTTAAATGAACAGACAAATTTTAGGCCTGTAATTCTGCAACAATATGCTACAGAGCTTCTGGAATAACTTATATGAACCCAAATCCATTGTATTTATTTCCTGAAGCTGCATATTGTGAAGAAAACATTTTTGTTTTTCCTCTCTCTTCTCATGTTTATTTGGAATAATTTAAAGTAAGAGGGAAAAGATATGTTCCTTTTCAGATAGATTAAATGGGCATGTTGTTAAAACCTGTTTTTGAGCTCTTATTCTCTTTTTGTCATGAAAAATCCTGGCAGAATCGAGCTGAATAAGCATTCTGTACTTGTATGTCGTGTGCCCATTGTATCAAACTAAAATTGTAGTCACACTCTTAGCTCTGGTAAAAAAAAATCAGTGAAGTAATTAGTGATGGAAAAAGGTCTGCTAGATGATGATATAGTCCATTTTTTAACTTTAGGATTTCTGTCTTCAGTAGAATGATTCTTTGTGGTGGTCCCACCAGTCCTCTACTATATGGATTCAACTATTTTAATCTTACATATTTGACTAAGTGAAAGAATGGTATAATTATGTTTAACAACAATATATATTGATAGTTAGAAGTTGCCAAACTCTTGTGACTATATTAAAAATCTAAGGAAATGTAAAAATGGTTTAGGGCTTGATGATCAATATTAAAATTATCTATCCAACTGAATATAAAACTGATCGTTTAACCAGATTATCCTAATAAAATGGTGTGTGTTAAGGTATATGAGAGGTCGGAGGGTGCTACTGCCATTAGGACGAATAGAAAATGACATCTCCATATGTAGCCAATGTGTTGACAACTTGACATCACTCTGCTATATTAGTGCAGTGAAATCACTAGGATACTGTTGGCTACTATAGTAGGTTTAATGGCCAGAATGTGTCTATCAAAAGTATTACAGTTTACCACTACTTCCAGGCATTTACATTAACAATAAAATACAGAGAGTGGCTGCTACTGCTGCCATTGGCATGAATGGAAATGTGACAGAAACTTGGCAGGGCTAGGTATTTGCCACACTGCAGTGGAAATAGATTTAAAGATGACTTGCATATTAAACTAATACAAACAGCAACTAATGGGGCCAAGGAAAAGTTGGGCAAATGACTAAACAATTTTCTTTTTGATAAACTAAGATGGCACAAAGTAAGTTTGATTTCTATTAGGCAAAGAAAGGCCTGGTCTTCACTACAACTTAATGTCAACTTTAGCAACGTTAAGTCGACATAAACCTGCACCTGTCCTCACAGAGTCTCCAAGGCCATGCTGGATAGGGGCCACAAAAGGGACGCACAACAGTGCCACATGAAAATTAAGGAGCTGAGGCAAGCATTCCAGAAAACAGAAGAGGCAAATGGACGCTCTGGGGCACTGCCGCGGACGTGCAGATTCTACAACAAATTGAATCAAATACTGGGGGGGGGGGGCCACCACCGCCACACTGTTGGGGTAGTCAATGGGGTAGTCATGAGGCATGAGGATTCAGATGATGACAAAGCTGATGAGGAAGATGATACCACGCAGCAGCAGGCAAGCAGAGAGACCCTGTTCCCAGACAGCCAGGAACTGTTTATCACCCTGGACCCAATACCCACAGAATCCTCCCAAGGCGGTACCCCAGATGGGGAAGTCGGCTAAGGTACTTCTGGTGAGCATCCCTTTAGGGATAAGATAAGGCATGATTTAAAAGGAAGCATTTATTAATGATTAACTTGCCCTTGGAATTAACTTGGAATGCATGCATGGCTAGAACAGCTACTGGAAAAGTCTGTCAACGTATTCGGGGTTGGAGTGGTAATTCTCCAGGGAGATTTCCATGAATCTGTCCTGCAGACAACGTTGAACCTTTTGCAGGAGGTTTCTGGGGAAAGCAGCCTTATTTTGTCCTCCATGGTAAGACACTTTCCTACACCAGTCTAGTAACAAGTAGTCTGAGATCATTGCATAACACAGCATGGCAGCATATGGTCCTGGTGTTTGCTGGCATTCCAGCAACATCCGTTCTTTATCTCTCTGTGTAATCCTCAGCAGAGTGATATCGTTCATGGTAGCCCGTTTGAAATACGGGACTGTAAGTAAGGGGACAGTCATTTGCGGACGTTCCCGCTGGGCTGCTCATATATCTGGCTGTAAAGGAATCCTCCCCACAGTATCCCAAGTGGCATGTGTTTGGGGGTGGGGGGAGAGAAATCATGCTGGGTGGCTTGCGGTTCACTAGCAGGGAATCTCCATGATAGCAGCCATGCGGTAGGGGGAGGGAGGGAGCCACGCGGTGGGGGGTGGGTGGTTACTATGGGAAAGGAGAGTGCTACTGTAAAGAATGTGGATCAAACCGAAAGAATATGGCTTACCATGGCCGCCTGTATGGGTGAGTGTGTCTGAAGTGATGTCTTTACAGGAAAGCTACAGGCACACAATTTAAGGTGCAAAATGCGGCCTTGTACAGAAAGCATGTGTGCTCTGTGAATACTTTGTTCCACCATGAAAAACTATTCCCATTGTGCTGTACAATGTATCTATCTTATAACCTTGTCCCTTCTTTCCTCCTGCAGCTGTCTTGGTCCTCCCCCTGCAACATGCCCGTCGCAGAGGCTAGCGCAGATAAGAAAGAGAAAGAAACGGACAAGGGATGAAATGTTTACAGAACTTATGCATACCTCTCACAGTGAAGGAGCTCACCAGAGCGCATGGAGAGAAAAAAATTTTATAATCCCAGAATACATGGAGGCAAAACCTTTTGGACTCCAGGGCAGCAGTAGCAGCATGGGAGGAGAGATGGCAGGTGCGCAAAGAAAGGGGGATGGATGCAATGCTGTGGATAATGGAGGATCAAAGTGACATGCTCTGGTGTCTGCTGGAGCTTCAGCAGGACCAAAGATTGCCTCTGCAGCCCCTGTCTAACCACCTCCCCGCCTCCCCAAGTTCCATAGCCTCCCCACCCAGACACGGGGTGGAAAAGCGGGGTGGGGGGAGACTCCGGGGACCGACCCACTCTACCCCACAAGACAGCACAAGCAACAGAAGGCTGACTTTATCACAAAAGTTTTAAAATGTGCTGTGTCTTTGTCCCCCCCTCCCCTCATCCACCACCCCGACTGCTGGTTTCTCTCCTCACCCACCCCTTCTTGGCTACCTTGCCAGTTAGTGTTCGTGAAGAATCATTAAAGAATGCATGCTTTTTAAAAGTGAATTTATTTCCTTTGCAAGCATGGGGTGGGGGAAGAGGGTGCAAGAGCAGAAGGCTTAACGCTGAGCAGAGCAAGGGAGCGGGTTTTCAACAGCACTTTGGGCAGTCACAAAACTGGTTCGCAAGGCTTCCCTGAGGTGCAGCACCTCCTGCTGCGCTCTTCTACTTGCCCTGGTGTCTGGCTACTCGTAAGTAGCGGACAGGACATTTGCCTCTGCCTCCTACCCCACCATAAACGTTTCCCCCTTGCTCTCACAGAGATTGTGGAGCACATAGCAAGCAGCAATAACAATGGGCACATTTCTTTCGCTGAGGTCTGAGTGAGTAAGTAATGTTCGCCACCTCGCTTTAAGACGGCCAAATGTGCACTCTACCACCATTCTGCACTTGCTCAACCTATAGTTGAACAGCTCCTGACTCCTGTCCAGGGATCCTGTGTATGGCTTCATAAGCCAGGTCATTAAGGGGTAGGCTGGGTCCCCAAGGATAACGATCGGCATTTCAACACCCCCCCCCACAGTAATTTTCTGGTCTGGGAAGAAAGTCCCTTGCTCCAGCTGTCTAAAAATCCTAGAGTTCCTGAACACACGAGCGTCATGAACCTTTCCCGGCCATCCCACGTAGATGTCGGTGAAACGTCCCTTGTGGTCAACCAGTGCTTGCATGACCATTGAACAATACCTCTTGCGGTTTCTGTACTCTGTGCCCTGGTTGTCTGGTGCCAAGATAGGGATATGAGTGCCATCTATAGCCCCACCACAGTTAGGGAATCCCATCGCAGCAAAGCCATCTACTGTAGCCTGCACATTTCCCAGGCACACAACCCTGGATAGCAGCAGATCAATGATTGCCCTGATTACTGGCCTCACAGCAGCCCCCACTGTAGATTTACCCACTCCAAAGTGATTCGCGACTGACTGGTAGCTGTCAGGTGTTGCAAGCTTCCAGAGGGCTATCGCCCCTTGCTTCTGAACTGTGAGGACTGCTCTCATTTTGGTATTCTTGCGCTGGAGGGCAGGGGAAAGCAAGTCACAAAGTTCCATGAACGTGCCCTTTCGCATGTGAAAGTTTCTGAGCCACTGTGAATCATCCCAGACCCACAGCACTATGCGATCCTACCAGTCAGTGCTTGTTTCCGTGGCCCAGATTCGGCATTCCATAGCATGAGCCTGCCCCATTGCCACCAAAATTGCCAGATTGTTGGACCCCCTACTTTCAAAAACGTCAGTGTCCATGTCCTCATCACTGTCATCACTCTCCTGATAACGCAGTCACCTCCTGATCGCCTTCTTGTGTATACAATGCAGCATAAAGTCCACAACAATGTGCGAGGTATTCACACCGGCCATTACTGCAGTGGTTACCTGAGCAGGCTCCATGCTTGCACTGCTATGGCATCAGCGTGGAAAAAGGGCGTGAAATAACAGTTTGCAGTTGCTTTCATGGTGGGAGGGGCACTGGGTGGGGGTTAGGGAATAGAGAAAGCTACCCACAGTGCTCCGCTCAAAATGGTGGCTGCTGGGGACTCTGGGAACTGTGGGATAGCTACCCACAGTGTACCACTACTTGCTATGTCAACGCTTTCCACAGTAGTGTGGACAAACGCTGCCGACTTGCTGTGTTTTGTGGGGACGCAGAAAATCGACAGTCTGCTTTAAAAAATCGACAGCAGGGTAATCGACCTAAGTTTGTAGTGAAGACATACCCAAAGGGCAGTAAGGAAAATGAACTGCAGCCATATTTGTTGTTAAGCAGGCTTAGGCAGATCTCTTGCCATTAGTGACGTTAACCCAATACTATTCTAGACTCACCCAAGTTCTAATGTAATGTTCTCTCCAGTTCTAGCTGTGAAGAGTAGAAGCTGAAAAATCTGCATTTCACCATTGAAGGACAGGCACAAATGCACGTACACACGCTACATCAAAGTAGCAATATTGACTTTAGGACTGATTGCTTCAGTTGTATGGTGACAAAGTGGCTGTAGCACGAGGAACGATTTCACTGCTTTTCTCAAGTGTCGCAGGAAACGTAAAAAAAAATCAGTTGAACAAATCACTTTAAATTAGTCACTGCCAGTACTGAAAACAAAGAGCCACTGAATTGTGTTGGCACAGAAGATGGTGTCTAAATTCTGTACCTCTCAATATGTTGCTTACAGTAATTCATCATTTTATTGCTAATTATTCTTTAAATATTCTTTAGAAAATATCCGAAGAAAGCACTGTATGTTTTTATAGGGCAAGGCGAACTGCTTGCAGCACAAACCAAGATGGAAAATGAAATGGTCTTGAGCTACCAAGCTGCACCTGAACATCAAACACAATGTGCCCCAATGACAGGCTTGTGTTCTCGTAGAGCACTGACACTTTGAAAAAAACCCAAACTTTTCATTCCAGAAGTGTAATTAGGAGGCTTCCAGTTGGTTTAATTGTGCAGAAAGAACAGGAAAAACAAACATTAATCAAAGAACCTCAATAAGGACACTTGAGCCGCTGGCATAGGAGAGATTCTATAGCCTTTGATATCTTTGGCTGCAACATTCCAAAACAGCTACTTTTCATCCTTTCTATCTGCAGAAGAACTCCTCTTGCACTGATAGTCAGGTTCAAACTTCCCCGCTTTCAGCTGAATCTAGTTATTCATAGCCAGTTATTTTCCCAGAATCCTTTGTTGCAGTAAGCACATTTTAACTGCACCCCTAGCTTTTCCCAGTTACGTCATTTGCATCAACTGCAGATAAGGCCTGCTACAGCTTTTGTACCTATAACTATTTTGGCTAGGGAAGTGATTTTTATATTTACTGATATAGTTATACTGGTACAGCTCCTAGTGAGGATGTAGTTACATTAGTATAAAATGCCTTATACTAATATAGTCTATTCCTCTTCAAATATGGTAAGAGCTATACTGCTATGAGCATATTTATAGAGTAATACTGTAACATTTTTGTAGCTCTTTGGTGTTGATGGAATAGAAGTCTATTGATTTTGATGTTTTATTTTATAGTTCCTGTAGCTGGGTGGTTACCCTGCTCCTAAAATAAAAGGGGTAAAACAGCCCTGGAGAGGGCTATTGCTGTGAGAAAGCAGCAAGCCTGGGCTGATTGGGGAAGCAGCCACAGCTGGGCCACGCCCCAATCAGGCCACAGGTGGCCTTTATAAAAGGGCTGAGAGGCAGGAGTTAGGTAGTCTTTCTTCAGGCTGAGAGGAAGTAGAGCCTGGCTGCCTGTAGGACAGGGAACCTGAGGTGGAACAGTGCTGGGGGAATAGGCTGGGGAGCTCCCGCCGGGCAATTCCGCTGGCTGTAGGCCTGAAGTGAGGCTTAAGAAAGGTACTGGGCTGCAAGGAAAGGTAGCAAGTCCAAACCCCCTTTGCCTATGATGGCTGGTTCTTACACTGCAGTTTGCCCCAGGGTGCAGGAGCTTGGTGATGACTGGCAGTAGCCCTAGATTGAGGCAAGGTGGAGATTAGAAGGTTGGGTATTCCCCAGGGACAGGAGACTTAGAAGCAGAGTGTCAGGGTATTGCTAGGGGGTAGCACCCGAGGAAGAAGGGCACTGGGGTCCAGGAGGGACATGGGGCCAGCAGACAGCGAGACACTGGCTCTCAGAGGGCGCTCTGAGCTGGAAGAGCTAACTTTTGGACAGCCAGAAGAAGGTGGCACAGGGGTGAGTCGTCGCGCTGCTATAGTCCCCCAGATGAATTTGGCATTTCCGAGTAAATGTATAAAAATCCCTGTCAAAGGCCCCAATTCAGGAAAATACTTCAACTCATTCCATCCTTGTTCAGGAAAGGTTTCCAGCAGATGATTAGCTTTTAGGCACACACCAAAAACCTTTCATGAACAAGGATGTTTTCCTAAGTGATACTTGACAGACCAGAGAGTCTCTCCAGCTGCTCTAACTCTCAATTGCCAGATTTTGCTAAAACACCTGCTGGACCTACCAGATGTCCCCAAGTGTTTGGTCTTTTGAAAGGCTGGGATGGACTCTCTCTGGATGACATTTAAATTGGCATTTGAAATAGGTGCAGTTGCTGAATCCAGATGCTTACGTTGTTCCTGCCAGCAAGTTCTATAAATTGCTATTTTGCTGAAGTAGGTTACACTCTACATTGTGTGAATGTCATTTACTCTATTGACCGTAAAAAGTAGCTGGCTCATTCCCAAACTCTGCAACATAAATGAAATTTGGTAAAATACTTGATCTGTGGTAAAAACAATCTTGTTTGCATCTGGATCCAATGGAGTTTGCCAGAAGTCTCTTTGGACATGCAAAGTGCACATGTATTTGGCCTCACTTAATGAATCGATGAGTATTCTAAACCCAGAATATGAATCAAGTAATCAGTTCACATTGTTTTGGGGGCTTCATCTCAGAACTGTCGACAGAAATGTCTGACAGGTAGTAAACTGCATAAAAAACAGCGTATAAGCTAGTGTTGAGGTGACTCTAACCTTCTATCCCAATCATAACTTAGGGAGTCAGAGTTTAGGGCCTGAAGGGGCCACCAAATCATCTAGTCTGACGTTCTGTACAACACAGGTAACTAAACACTGTCCAGATACCTCCACACCAAGCCAACAAACAGAATTAGGTCAAAGTATTCTAACCCTCAAGAGACTAAACAATTGAGGGACTGAAGAGTACCAATTCCATGCACCCTGCAATGAAAAGGACTTGATTAATGAGTTACCTACCAGATTTCCAAAGCATAGTTTAAGATAAGGTGACTTTTACAACAGTGCCAATCCTTGCTTTCTTAGGACTTTTTTCGATAGGGTTCAAAACCAACTTCAGTTCTGAGTTGTATGTGTTTTGCCTCGCTCAAAATGTTCTGCAAAATTAACCTTTTAACCCTAGAAGATTTTTAAGATTATTTTTAAAAATCTGAAGAAAATCTATTCAACCATTTTTGAGCTCTGGACAGATGAAAAAATGTATACCTTTCCCACTTGAAAAAGAAATGCCTTTTAAAAAAGTACAACAAACCAACCCTTCCCTAAGACCACAATGACTAAAGACTTGAGGCAGGAAATAAAAAAATAAAGATTTCCAAACAAAACCATCAACTCAAGCAGACTATCAAATTACTAAATATTGCATAGCTCTCAGTCCCAGCGCTTGTGTAGACAATGCTATGTTGTCAAGAAATTTTCTCCTGAAAATATAGGTACTTGCCACTTGTAATTAAGCCAACAGGTGAGCTCTCTCCCGTCAGCCTAGAGTAGCTACACGGAGATCTTACCATGGTGCAGCTGCATCGGTGCAGCTCTATAGTATAGCCATAGCTTCAGACGCTCTGTTTCCTTAGCCAGTTCAGTCCTGAAGAAGAGCTCTTTGTAGCTTGAAAGCTTGTGCCTTTCACCAACAGAAGTTGGGCCAATAAAAGATATTACCTCTCTCGTACCCAGGGACCAGCATGCCCACAACAATACTGCAAACATTCATTAATGGCATTTTAATCACCAACCTGCTATAAGCATAGTATATATAGAAAGAATTTATATAGAATTTCTTTAAGGCGTAGGTGTTACAGCAGAAAAGTTCTTTAGCCTGTGTTCACCTATTTTCCAATGGGCAATCAAATCATATTTAATACCATTGTTACAGGATTTTAAGGATTTTGTGTTTCACCCTAAAAAGGTTATATTTTTCATGCTTTTTGTTTATACACAACTACATGCTCATTTACTAGATGTGAGTGGAATTTTCAGTTACTGAATGAACTGCTCTAGTATTTGCTAGCTGGCAAAATTGTACAAGTAAAATAATTTGAGCTTGCCCTTCCCACGAAAACCCTAACCCGAAAGGTTACTTGATATGTAATTTCTATTTGGTATCAGATTATAATGGTGGTATTTCTAAATACAGGTACTAATGGGAGATACCAGTAAAGAAATCGGGAATGATCAGCATAAGCTAGGAAGTCCTGACAACAGAGAAGAATCAACTGCTAAATTCAGCTCTCGAGCAGTTAGAAAGGCTAGGGACAGATTGTCAGGATAGGATGGTATGGTTTAGAGAATGGGTATTTACTTTCCAAACTCATAATCCAAATTAGGCCCCCTGAGGTTTCGGTTTTGCATCTGGTTCATCACTACTTTAAAAGCAAGCAAAGTAACTTGAAAGTCAACATGAAACCTTACTGAAAGTTCATAGTGATTTTAAATTAGGCAAAACATGCAGTGACCACTGTATACACTTAAAATATGTGACCTAAATTCAAAACATACTACAGCTTTAAAATAATATAAAGAATTACAGTCAGCTCTTATGGAGAGAAGAAATGACTTCCATGTAATAAAGGTCTCAAACTTACTGGAGGACATGTAGTATGTGAATACAAAAGAAGGTGTTAGGTCAGCACATACAGAGTCACCCCCTCAGCAGGGAGTCTTCTTAACTGAGAAACTTTATGTACATCAATAAGACAACTCTGCTTGTCTGTATGTGATGACTTAATCCATGGACCATTTCTTATCGATGCAAGATCATCTGATATTTGGGTGATGCACAAAAATAAATCAATTTCATTTAAAAATGATAAAGCTAACTGTTGGCCCTTTGGCTAGGGAACCAACTAACTTGAAGTGTGAAATAGCTTGTCCAAGGTTAGGAAGACTAAGAATAAGCTATGTATTGAAAATTGACTAAGTGAGTTAATCTTCACAGGAGTGCTGTAGGTTTTGGCATTAGTTTTCATTTATCACTAAAACTTTAGTCAAGAATCAGAGGGGTAGCCGTGTTAGTCTGGAATTGCAGAAGTGACAAAGAGTCCTGTGGCACCTTAAAGACTAACTGAAGTTTCAGAGCATAAGCTTTTGTGGGCTAATACCCACTTCGTCATGCATCCGACGAAGTGGGTATTAGCCCACGAAAGCTTATGCTCTAAAACTTTAGTTAGTCTTTAAGGTGCCACAGGACTCTTTGTCACTTCTAAAACTTTAGTGTTTCCCTGGGTTATCATTTGTGACATCATTTAGGAAGAGTTTATTAGTGAATTGGAAGAGGCAGTACAGTCTATTTTCTTCTGAAGACATGATTGCCACTTTGCTAGCTGTATGCTGTTTGTCTAGAAGCCTACCTGCACTTAACCATGATAAAAGTAAGAGCAAGCTCTTTCCAATTAATTGGAAGTTCAGTTGAAGAAATGATTCTATATTTTTGAAATACATTAGTGGTTCTGCACTTGAAGTGCTTTGCTCTTCTATTGCTTGTAACAAAATGCTGCAAGTTATTTCTTTAAATACATGTTCTCTATAGTGGATTTGGAAGACATTTTAAGTCCTTATAATTGTGGTTTCTGTTTAAGGCTTGGTGCTTTTGGGAACAGTATTTTAGCACAAGTGAGTCTACCTTTCCAGTAGAACAGATGTCATTTACAGAAGTATAGCATTTAGACTAGAGGTAAATGCAGGAAGTAATAATTTAATGGAGCTGGTCTTTAGGGCAATGGGTGTATTCACAAGGTCTTTTTATTAGTCTTTTACCACCCAGTGCTAGATCATCTCGATGAAGATATGTCAATTTCTACAACTTGAGGATTGGGCCTCAGTGATTTTTTTTAATTGGCATTAGTGAATGGTTAAATACACCTAAATGGGTTAGAAGTAGGTATTGTCTTCCTGGTGATATATCAAAGGAAGGAATGTGATTAAATACAATGAAAAGAAGAGATTTCAACCTCCTAAATTTCAGCTGTGGTCACCCTTTCAGAAATAAGGGCAAGAACTATATCCAATTTATATACTAGTTTTTCACTCTATCCTAAACTTTAATAACACCTTGATGGATGGTCCCTCAGCCCTCACAGCGAGAGCACCAATCACAACAAGTCAGTCATGTTGTTCTAGCCGGTCCTCCAGCTACCCACAGGCCAGGCTGTCCGTTGCACCGGACACCTGATTGACATAGCGCACAGCAGCCTAGAACTCCTGAGCGATCCTTGAACCGCAGCCCCCCAGGCAGCTGGGATTACAGGCACGCATCACCGCAACGGGTGCAAACTTCAGTAACAACCTTATTTTAATTTACTGAGCAGCATGCAGGGCATTAACCACACAGATGCCCAGGACATAACTGACTGAATATTTAGCCTTATTGCTGCTTGACATTGGGGCACTTTTTAACACACGTTATGAGGGATATGATAGAGGTCTATAAAATCAGGACTGGTGTGGAGAAAGTAAATAAGGAAGTGTTGTTTATTTCTTCTCATAACATCAGAACTAGGGGTCACCAAATGAAATTAATAGGCAGCCAAGTATGTGATTTGTCCCATTGAAGTCATGCTCATGCCCAAAGCCTGTAATACGAAAGCACTTAATCATGTTCTTAACTGCCTTTGAAGAGCAATTCAAATTTTGCTGAATTGGGTCCTAATTTTTTTTATGGAGTTAATGAGGGGAGTTTCCAAAGTCTCAATTTGATCCCCTCATTTATATTTACAGGCATTTAAAATATTTGTAGATGGGTAATGAGAAATTCTGAATACTTTGAGCAAGTGCTGATTTAACAGCGAAGATAGATGCTTGCCTAAACTCACTTGTTTTTGATTCCTAATAATCTATTTAAATCCTTAAAGGGTTCCTCCTCTCAGGTTTACATTCTTGCCTTTTTGTTTTTAACAGTAAATGATTTCATTTTCCAGTAGTGAGGTTATTGTTTGAACAAGGCTCTAATGTAACTCAATAAACTCACCAATGCTGAGGACAATACTGCCATTTTCAAGTTCACTTTCTTTTTAGCATCCAGTAAGATTAACAAAATGTGTGGCTGTGATACCAGCCCTGCTGAGATAATATCTGCTGGAGATGTACAATATCTATGCTTTTGTCTTAAAAAGTTGCAGTATTTTACCTTTCAGGCATTTCTTGAATCGCTCTTTAACAACCAATGTGAAGTGGCCCATTAAAATAAATAACTAGGGTCTATGGCTTTTAGTATTTTCCAGTTATATTGATGGTTAATAGCCCTTATGATGACAAGAAGGCCCAGGAGATCAGAAATGGAATAACTTATTTGAGCTTTAATATAAGAGATGGTAAGGGAAGTAGTTTTTCATTACACCATGCTGGAAGTACTGTACAACACCACCAACATTAAAAAAAATTAAGTAGGGAAGCAGACCTTAGACACAGCAGAAGACTGAGGAACAAATAGTAATTTAAGACTGCCACTGAGTTTGGCGCACACAGTCCATAAAAACACATTGATAGCAGTAAAATAGATGTGAGAAACAAATTAGTAGCACTGATAGATACCTGGACAGATCACAGGCTAGACTCTGCTTTCCAGCCTCAGCATGGAATCAGCACTGTGGCTGATTTATATGAAAAGTGTTGTTGCACATGACTGGGTCTCTATTTTTCTTTGTGAGCAAAGATCAGAAATTTGAAAACTCTAGAAGTTGTAGCTAGGATACGATCAGAATGGGTTAGAAAACTATGTGCTGTTTTTATTTTTTACCACATGGCAATAAGGGCCAGATCTACACTGCAGACTTTGGTCGATGGAAGTTATGTTGGCATAAAGCTGCCACAGTTAGTGTATGGCTTGTGTGTGTACATACTTGGGTCCTTGCACTGGAGCTGCATGTACTCACAAGGAGTGCTTGTTTTCATGTATAATTCGGTGCATTTGCTAGGTATCCCAATATGCAACTCACCACTATCCAGGGCACTGTCTTTTGGAAGTTTTATGTGACTCATCCCTGTCGTATCTCTTTTCCTGTCTAGTGGGGTAGAAATGAGTAATGCAAGGGTGACTGGTAGCAAAGAGTTGACTTCTCAGCATCCCGTAAGTAATTTCACATCCATACTAAAAATACAACGAACCCATGCAGTCCTCCTCATTGTCGATCATCCAGATGGAAGCATGGAGCTTGCATAGCTCTGCACTGTTGTCTTAAGCATTGCAAGTACAGGAAGCATGATCCTCTGGTATTTGCAGAGCTATAAGAAGAACAGAATCAGTATTGAGCATAACAATTCCTTAGTGGACAGATTTGCTGCAGGACATAGTGAGAACCAATTCAAGGTTTTTGTTGGAGTTCCTGAAGCAGCTGCAGATGATGGAGCACCATGTCTGGCCTGAGAAATGAGCACTGACTGGTGTGATCACATTGTAATGCAGGCTTAGGATGATGAGCAGAGGCTAGAAGACTTTCAGATGTAAAAGGTCAAATTCCTGGATGGATCTTTGTGCTGAGCTCACCCCAGCCCTCCAGATAGAATTTTATTCAATAACAAAACCAATTAAAAAAATCTACAACCAAAAAGCCAATACATTAAAAACATAATAAATTAATAGAACAGAACTTAACAAGGGGAAAGATCATTCATGCCCATTTTACCTACACATATAGCTTTCACAGGTCAGTATATTTGAAGCTGTGGTTGTGCAGGATAGATGTGTAGGGATGTGGCTCCTGATGACATGCAGAACATTGGTGGGGCAGAGGATATAGGAATGTGTTGTAATGAAGTTTTCTATGGACTACAAAAGTAGGCAAGACAGTGATTGTGTAACCTTTAGGTCCACAGGCATCTACAGCATCTGTGTTTGCTGGCGGAGAAGTGCCATTATGTCCTGGTACATCTTTCTCTCCTTTTCCTGCTGGGACTCCCAGGCCTTTCTCCTGTCTGCTCTTACTTATCCAGAATGATATGCCTGCAGCAGTTACTTGGCTTTTCTGTGGCTCGTCCCTGTTGTCTCTCTCTTCCTGCAGCCCCCATGCAACCTGCTTGTAAATGTCCATGTTTCTTCAACTAATCTATAGGTTCACAGATCCGGCAGATCCACTATCTCTTGTGTACTCCAAGCTGGAGAGTGTCTGGAGCATATGGTCAGCTGGACAGTTGCATATAACAATGGATAGCTTATCAAGTTGGACAATCATGAAAATTTCACAGGGATTTAAATGGGAGGGGGCCTTCTACTCTCCATAATTCCTGGGCAGTGGAGTTCACACTTATGACCAGCATGATCAGTGCTGGGCATCACGGGACAGCTGCTGGAGGACTGTTAAGGACAACATAGGTATCACAGTTTCTATATTAGCATTGTGTCAACCTCAGTATATAGAGCAGGGCTTAGTGCTTCTTGGGGAGGTGACACTTCTGTAACAGGGCACTTATAGTTGTGGGAGACAAATTTAAGTGTAGACACATGGACAATTAGATTGACACAAGGCAGCTTACATCAACCTAACTTTATAGTGTAGACTAGGCCTAAGGGTGTCATGTTTTTAGAACGAGGAAATCGTTTTGATCTTTCATGCAGCTTCTGAAAGGTAAGCACCAATAGTGAGATGCATTTTTGCTTTACCATCACGGATCTATATTTTTCATATTTCCAGCATCTGAAGAATGATTTAAAAGATGACATGCAGTGCAGTTTGAAAATGTAAATTGTTCAACCTTTTCTCTTTTAAGGAAAAGCTTATCTCTACAAGAAACCCCCATTCACAATATTTATAGCTGATTCTATCACTCCTGAATTATGTAACTTTCTCAAATTGTTTTTGATATAAAATAGCGTTCTCTTAAATAGCAATTTAAAATCTAACACACACTACCTGCTCGGAGTAAGGGAGAATTATGCTGGCATTACATATTTTTTAGAGTGCTTGTTTCATTTGAAAGAAAATCATGTTTCATGAGAAGTTTTCAGTGAAATAACTTTAAATCCACTTGTCAGTAGAAAACTTACCTGGTAAGTGATGATGAAACTAGTGAAGTGAGAATGCCTCTTTATTTTAGATTATTGTTAAAATGTTTTCATGTGTTCTAGGGAATTATTTCCTGGTTTCCCTGCAGAAGATGGTGAGTTGCTTATTTTGAAGGGACTCAAAGTACTTGATTTCTTTAATACAAGGTGACTGTATGAGGGGGAATGCAACCTTATGGTGCTTTTGTTCCTTTAAATACTGTACTGTTGATGAAGAAAAAAGAGTGGTTAAAGCATCCGCCCTTTCAATACAGGCATTTGGTGACAAAATAAGGACTGGAAAGCTTGGATTTAATGATCTAGGAAATGCCTGCCCAATGGATAGTCTAAGGAGAGTAAATGTACTATTTTGCTCTCTCTTTAATGGTATACTATAAATACACTAATATAGCAAAGAGAAGAAAATAGAGTACTAAAGATGACTTGATCATGTAATTCACCCCATGTTGGTTACTTTTATAGGAAATGCACTTACCTCACTGATTGGGGAAAGAAGCCAAGACCTTAGACGGTTTATAAGTAACTGTCATTTAGCTTTTTAAGCTGTTCCAAGGCCAATAGTTGTGGTTCAGGAGCATTTAATACAAATGTTTTCTGGATTTTTTTTACAAAGATTAGAAGCCATCTTTTTCCATTTGAACAATTTTAGGTGCTGGCTGTAAACTGCAGTTTAGCTATGCAGAGACATTCCTTGCAGAAATATAGAATATGTAGAAATGTGCCAACCTGAATCTATTCAGTGTCTAAGATTTGGTTTTGTTAATTCCACTGATAATCTCTGTGACTCAATACTAATACTTGGTAGCTAGGTGGATTTGGTATGAGCTGTTTTTTACTTATATTTTCATAAAATCTGACACGTTTCATTCTATATACTTTGAATGTGAATATAATAACTGGAATATGCTTCATGCAAAAGGTCTCGTTAGGTATCATTACAAAGCTTATAATCTACTGAGTGTGTTCATCCTATTTGTATGAATGTATTGTTCTTGTATCTCAAGCTAGAACTATGAAGTATAACTCTGATGTCCTACTGTGAAAAGTGCGGGCCATTAATGGTGATTTAGAATCTATGGCTACCATTGACTAGGACAATTGGTTGCAAATTGCTTTTTTTACTTGCAAACCTTCCTGTGTACCTGTAAGCCAGCCCTGGAAGAATGGAGGCTGGGGTCTCAAAGGACACATGAACATGTCACCTGCTACTGGAATCCATTTTAAACCTGGTGCTTTTCCATTTAGAAGGAGGGATGGGGACTCAGAGAGACAAAAGATACTCATCTTGTGCCAAAGCTATAAAAGGGGGTTGGACAGAATAAAGGGAGCTTCCAGGCATGAGAAAACCCCTAGTTTCCACCTAAGAAGTCTGCTGAAACTAGCAAAGGACTGTACCAGGGGAAAGGATTGAGTCCAGACTAGGAAGGAGTCTAGTCTGGGATCAGTTTCTTAATGTATTAGGCTTGGACTTGTGTGTTTTTTCTTTATTTTGCTTGGTGACTTACTTTGTGCTGTCTGTTATTACTTGAAACCACTTAAATCCTACTTTTTATACTTAATAAAATCACTTTTGTTTATTATTGAATCCAGAATAAGTGATTAATAGCTGAGGGAGCAAACAGCTGTGCATCTCTCTATCACTGATACAGAGTGAATGATTTATGAGTTTACCCTGTATAAGCCTTATACAGAGTAAAATGGATTTATTTGTAGTTTGGATCCCATTGGGAGCTAGGTTTCTGGGTGCTGGAGATAGGTGACCTGCTGAGCACTTTTTGGTTAAAGTCTGAAGCTTTGGGGGCATGAAGCAGACCTGGGTCTGTGTTGCAGCAGGCTAGCGTGTCTGGCTCAAAAAGGCAGGGTTCTGGAGTCCCAAGCTGACAGGAAAAAATGGGCTCCGAGGTAACTTCAACACATCAGGTGACAGTCCCCTGGGGGTCTCCATGACTGAACCCATCACAGAATCATAGAAATGTTGTCTGCAAGGGATCTTGAAATCAAGTCCAGCCCCTTGAGCTATTGCAGAAACAAGCAAACCTAAACCATTCCTGATAGATGTTTTCCAACCTATTTTGAAAACTTCCAAAGAGGGATTCTACAACATCCCTTGGAAGTCTTAATCTGCAGCAAGGGAGCTGTAGGTTAGATATTAGGAAAAACTTTTGAACTATAAGGGTAGTTCTCCATTGGAAGCCTATTCCAGAGCTTGTCGTGGAATCACCATCATTGATGATTTATCAAGATCCCTTCCAGACCTACATTTTTATGATTTTATGAAATTGTTAGGTTGAAAGGTTTATTTTTGGCAAAGCCACTTGTGAGTAATGTAAGCATCTCCAGCCCAGGCCACTGAAAACCTTTATATCACACAGTAATATGCTCCCTGTGGAACTAGAGTCATAGTAATGAAGCCCAATTGTTATTGCATTATATTAATTGAATGAAGAAAAAATCAGATATCTGATCTTGGTTCAGTGGTAACTTTGAGTGTATAGCCTATTTTAAGATTTTGTTGTGTGTCCAATTAAGTTTAACAAAGACTACTTTTTAATAGTTTTTGGGGATTAACCTCCTTGAGAGTTTTTTTCAGATTGTCTCTTAGAAGTTAAGTGTTATAAATACAGATGCAATTAATGTTTTTTGTGGAGACAGTAGCCAGTAGTCATGCACGTTACCTTAGCAAGCTAAGGTGTCTCAAATACCATTTAACTTTCAAATTAGTTAGTTTAACTATACTAATAATTATGGTTAGAGACAGGTGATGCAAGTTGGAACCATGCTTCTTGATAAATTAATGCCCGTTATATGAACTATTTTAGGGAGGAAGTACCAAGATACATTCATTCTGGAGAGAACTATTTTCATTGTTAACAAGAGTGAATAAAATGTATGAATCATGCAGTACAGCTAAGCCATGACAATGACGTAACTATTTACCCAACATAACAATACTGTAGCTAGGATTGCAGCACATTTTGGGTGTTGATTTCCTACAGGGGCATGTTTACATTATAGACTATGCACAAGCTGCTGTGCAGACATCAAATGGTTCTATTGAGTTGAGGATTAATTAGGTTAAATTAGCTCAGTCATTTATTGCACATTTTATTGAAGTTCAAGCTGTTCAGACTGTTGCAGTTAATATAAGTAACCCAGAATGTTGCCAGTTAAATGTAAGTTACCCATCAGGGATCCAGGGATCATTACTGACAGAGATAAAGGCAACTTTAGTCAGTGATAAAGTTCAACTTGAAGAAAAGATTCTCTTTTCTCAGTGTGGTTTTGGAGAGAGATGCTGAGAGAAGAGAACAGAAGAGAGAGATGTGTTGACGTGACACCATGCTATCATTCTCAACGATGCATTTGGAGTGATGCAATACTCTTGTGTACCTGTTCTACAGATGGAAGCACTGGCAATCAATGTGCTTCCTGTGCCTTTCAATTGTCATTAAAAAAAGTCTCCAATTATGGAACATTTGATGGAGTCGTCAAGGGAAAGTGAGAAATTAAAAGCAGTGGTTCTGCTCTCATAGGTCTCTCAGAGGTCTGGCACTTACAAAAACCCGCCGTTACAAAGGAAACATCATGGATGTCCTTGTTTAAGATATTGCAGCAAGGAGTGCAGGGCTGGCCCACAACATTTTGGTATCTGAGGCGGGGACCTCAGATGACGCCCCCATGGTCCCTTGCTTGGTCCAAAACTTGGAAAGGTCTCTTGTGTCCTCCTTCCTCCAGCACAGCACACCACCATCTCTGTGCATCTAGAGCAGAGAGAATACATCTGCACCAGCAGCAGACACAATTTTCTACACTCTGGGTCCTAGTGGTGCCCCCTCCTACAGTCTGGCACCTAAGGTGGCCGCCTCAGTTTGCCTCATGGTAAGGCCAGCCCTGAAAAACTAAAATCTTCCTATAAATCCCAGTTTAGAATTTAACATGAAAGGGAAATAAACTGAGAACACAAATATTATAATATTAGATCCCAAATAAGTATTTGTTTCTATCTCAGACTGCCATAACAACAAAAAACAAACCAAAACAACCCCTTCCTCCCCGGGGACATGGGGGGTGAGAACTACATTTTTAACAGGGCCACTGCTCTGTCACTTGTAGTTAACAGGCACGTATATTGATGAGAGTGAAGTATGTCTGTAAAACAGCTAAGAGTAAAGGAAGTGAGGAATACTTCATGCTGACTCATAAATATCTGAATACTAACCTTGATTTTCTCAGTGCTAGGATCATGACTTTCTTGATCTGAAGGAAGGTTGCATTCCTTAATTATTTTTCTTTCAATTCAAGGCTATAGAATTATGCCAATCATTTTTAATGTGAGGTTCCTCACACAAACTGTTTCATTGTTTAATTTCTGAGGTACTGAACTGATTAGGGAGAGCAGATTATGTTTTAGTAGTAGTTTATTAGATCTAGATAAAAGGGATGTCAGAAAGGAAAGATTTTGTCTGGTAAAAAGAAGGGGAGGGCAGGAGTAAACAACTCTGAGTCTGGGAAGGTTTAGCTTTTGATGTCATGCAATCTTTGTTTCCGAATTCTTTTTTTTAGCAATATGTATTATACAATATCAAAAGAGAGTATTTTAATGCTTGGCACTAACTTGTACCAATGGGATTTGAAACCCCCCCAAAAACATTAGCCAATATTGTTTAGCACAGAAAATCAAAATCTATATTAAAATGTCTGAATGATGCATTAGATAATCTAAAGCCTGTGTACTCTAGGTTAAAGGAGAATTGCTCTATTAGAGGGAGAGGTAATGCAAATCCATGCAGGAGAAAATGTTCAATGTTCTTGTTGAAGAAAACTTTAATGTGTTCTGCATTATTCAGCTCTACTAAGAATGTCAGCAGGGAACTTTGACAAAATAAAGTCTAGCTTGGGTAAGAAATCTGAATATATTCTAAACAGAGTAGATTAAAACAAATTGATACAGCTGCTAGATGCCTTAAAACTTCCTTGTCTTAATTGGCCTGTAGTTTTTAGTACTACTTAATGATGCAATCTCATAATATTTTTTTTCAAAATTTAATTGTGCTTGAACATATTTTTCTTGTGGTTGAACGGAAGGACTCTTTCTCAAGAGAAGACAGGAGAAAAGATGAACTTTATCTGTCTTATATGGTAGTTTTTAATTCATCTGATTATCCAGCATACTCAGAGTTACTACAGCCAATTTGAGCTAGCCTGATCAATCCCGCTGTAGTGAACAACACTGCTGAAGCCTTGGGAATCAATCAGAAGAGGATTAATGCAAGGACTGTAAAGAATGAAATATTTGTAAAGAAATTGTACAGATATTACAGGGATTCTTAGGAGGGAAAGATGCTGTGAGGGCCAGTCAAAGATTGTGCCACTTAAATCTTCAAAAGAGGTTCTAAGTGGAGCATAACCCTTATGCTGACCCTTTGTACAGGGCTGAATTTCACTTGAAGTTAACTGGATGGGAAACTGGGGGAGTCAGGAACTGATTAATTCTTTTTTTGAGTGCTTTCTGTCTGGCCATGGAGAAGTCATTTACGCTATCTGCTGTTCAAAACAAAATGGGGTGGAGGAATAATTATGTTCAGTCCTTTTTTCATAAGGGTATTGAGGCTTATTTAGTTTGGACACTGATCAAAAGCTGTGAAGCACTTTATAATTGCTCAGTATTAAAACAGGACTTTCAAAATTACATGTGGTTTCTGAGAAGTCAAAATAAATATTAAGTTATCCAAGTTATAAGAAACCCCCTTTGTGCTTTCAGCACAGTCATAACCCAGAACCTGCAGTGCTAAAAAACACTCTTTTGTTGCTTCAGGTATTGCCACGAAAGGGGGACCATCCCACACTGTTCTAGAATGGATAACACAAACATTGACTTCAGTCAATATCTAGACATGAGGGCAAGGCATGGTATGGCTATTTTATACATTCACATATGAAATGGACAGTTACCATAAATTAAACTGGTATCTTTAGGGTTGGTTTGTCAATCAGAATTCTTTAGGGAAGCTAATCATATAGGAGAGTCAGGAGAGTGATAGAAGGTAGATACATTAGCCCCAGATTAAGCAGACCCTTTACCGCTGAGTAAGATCCTGGGATGTTCCAAAACGATCAGGAAGTTGCTGGAACCAATTATGGCAGGCAGACTAATTAGGACACCTGGAGCCAATTAAGAAGCTACTAGAAAAGGGGTGGGCAGACTTTTTGGCCCAGGGGCCACATTGGGGTTCAAAATTGTATGAAGGGCCAGGTAGGGAAGGCTGTGCCTTCCCAAACATCCTGTCCTCGCCCCATCTGACCCCTTTCCACCCCCTGACTGTCCTCCTCAGAACCCCTGACCCATCCAACCTTCCCACTCCTTGTCCCAACCACCCCCTCCCGAGACCCCCACTCCAATCACCCCCCAGAACTTCACCCCCTATCCAACCCTACAGCTCCCTGTCCCCTGACTGCCCAACCCCTAGCCACACTCCTGCCCCCGAAAAGCCCCCTGGGACTCCCATACCCTATCCAACCGCCATCCATGTCCTCTGACTGCTCCCTGAGATGCTGCCACGCTGATCTGCCAGAGTGCGCAGCCCCGCCCCCCAGAGCACTGCTTGTGCAGCACACTGAGGCTGCGGAGGATGTGGGAGGGGAAGCGGAGAGAAGGAAGGAGCTAGTCTCCCCAGCCGGGAGTGCAGGGGCGGACAGTACGGGCACGCAGGCTGTAGTTTGCCCACCCCTGTACTAGTCTAGTATCTCTGAGCATAAAGGCTATATGCAGCCAAATCCTCTGAGTCTTACTGTTATCAAAAGTCCCACTGATTTCAACCGAACTACTCATTTAAGACAGGTGAGCTGGAGTTGGTCCCTGAAACATTGGGGAGAAATCCTCATCACTTTGAAGTCCCATTGGCAGAACTCCTGCTAACTCCAGGATTTCACCCTTGTAATAAGTGCTTGGAGACCAGAACCACATACAGAAATATTTTACTTTAATTATGTTCAAATGAACTGGAGATCTGCAAGTTTTTCCCCCTGCCTTTTTTTTGGTGCAATGCCCCTCTTTTTACAGCTTTTCTAGTGAGACTTTTTAAAATGAGCTATCACAGGGACTTGCTTTAGTGCTACAGAAATTCTCATTAGCTTGGGCAGCTCTAGGGCTTTTCCTGACTTAGGCAAACTGGAAGATGTTTGACCTTCACATCCCACAGGTAAACTATAAACAGTCACTTACCATTTGCTGCCCCTAGTGTTTTTCTGCTCTAGGCAACTGCCTGCACTGCCTGTCTGGACGTATTGATCCTCGTTTTGGGAACAGCTGAAGCTGACATCCTTTTTGTCTTCATTTTTTTTGTGGAAATGTATCACTTAAAATAGAACAGGATGCTTTTTTCTTCAGCTCTTCCCATAAAGGGGCTAGTTTCACAATCTAGTTGATAGTTTTATAATGGAGATACCCAGTACAAAGTATTGCAAAAATAAATAAATAAAACGTGAGTACAGAAAATAACGATTCAAGGGGAGAGATTCCAGTATATCCTATAATAAGACATCTCTCTGGACCACATCCTTAGCTTCTGTACGCTGGCAAAGTTCTGTCAGTGTAATGGAGCTAAACTGACTTACCCAGCTGAGGATCTGGCCCTCCATCTTTCCAAAGTGTGTATTTAACTCTAAGATGGGAGTGTTAGAAAATGTATAGTGAGCAGATATAACAAGATATAACTTCTTTTTTTTAATATCAATTTCTCTTCTTTCTGAACGCCCTAGACCAATCTCTCCTTCCCCTTACATATAATGTGTCTGCTTGAAAATCCTAGTCTCTGCCGTCCCAACCCCAATTATATGCATGTAAATCAGAAAGCATCCAGAAGGCCATTTTTGTTCTCCTTGGACAAGCATCACTCCAGAGGTGCTGTTGTTGAGGTAGCTGGTAATAGTACAAAACTGAGGGATCTCCACAATGACCTAGGCTCCCATGGCCTGGCTCCAGTTTATGGCTGAGGGAGGGGCCCCAGGGGAAAGAGGAGGAGCATGAGGTGTAGCCATAGTTCTGGCACCAGTGGCACCCCCTCTTCTACCCAGGTTCCAGCCCTCCTGCAGGGGCCCCTAAATTGTCTGGGGGCCCTGTGCATGGGCCCCAGGAGTCTGTGCATTAATCTGCCACTGCCTGGGGGAATGTTGTCTGACTTGTGATGGAAAAAATTCAAGGTGGTTCTTCATAGCAATACATTACATCACACTTTTATACAAATCTGTGCAGCACTGGGCACTCCTGAATGAAGATCAAGGAAAAACCCGATGTTTGTCCACTCTCACTTCCTCAGAACGTTTTCTCTGGACTTAGATTGCACTTCAGTGTTGCATGGGAATAAGTCTTTCCACAAAATTGGTTAGGTGTCAAAATCAGGCTTGTATTGGAAACGGTTGGACCTTAAACATGGAGTCACTGCCATCATTCTTTAATGACCTGATGCGTTATTACATTCCTAACTGAGAGTAGTTTTATGGACTGTTCATATGTTTTTGTTTTTTCACGGGTAGAGAAACCTCTCATTTCTAGAGCTGGGATGAGACAAGTACTGATCTCTAACTTCATACAGGTGCCACTTAAATAATCTATGATTTAAAAAGCATCCTTGACTTGCTCTGCTCACACTGCTGAATCCCACTGAAATAAGGAAGTACGACAAAGAATGCATGCTAGTATTTTAAAGGTTGTTAATGTATATGTTCTTTTATTTTCAAATAATTTATTCCTCTCAGCAAAACAGGAAGTTGAGGATGGTGGGTTCCATTGTCTGTGTTTCACTTTGTCATATAGAGTAGGCCTACCCATTGGCTTTGGAACAGTTTTTATAGTGGGGGTGCTGAAAGCCACTGAACAAAACTGTAAACTCTGTATATGATGGAAATCCATTTCAAGCCAAGGGTGCTGCCACCCCCCAACCCCAATAGTTCCAGCACCCTTGCCCGTGTCAGTTTATTTATTTTGCTCCCCACAAAGGTGCAATCAATCTGCAGGAGCAGTTTATGGAAACTTGGTGTTACCTAGGAAATACTCGTTTGCAGCTTTTATTACTTGAGAGACCGCCTTACCTCTCCCCATACCCCCAATCATTAAACTTTAAAAGCTGGATAGGTTGTTATAATGCCCAGTTGCCACTGTTACCCTGACTTTCTGAAAATGTGTTACATACTCTTATTTGTCACACTAGAAGATCTATGGCACTTAAGACCTTAGCATGGTATCTGAGTATGGAGAATAAGAATATGGAGCAAAATCCTGGCCCCACTGAAGTCAATGGGAATTTTGCCATCGACTTCATTGCAGCTAGAATTTCACTCATGATTACAATATTTTCTAATGGAATAATGGAAGATTGATAGTCATTTGTCTCATTTGAAACATTTCATTTCTTGCTCTACAAGTGAGTATTCATGCCTTATAATCATTAAATGAATGTATAACCAGGTTTCCTTCTAGTTGTTACTATGATATTTCTCATGGTGTATTAATGCTAAGACTTCCAGTGAATTACCTTAAAGGACTTTGAGTGAATGGTCTTTTTTGTTACTTGCGGGAACTAAAATATGGACCTGAAATATGGAACTTTCCCTGATATATATCTGCACCCCATGTAACTTTGCTCCACACATAGCTTTATATCAGAGCGGACTTAAAAAGGATTTTAAAGGATGACAGCTTAAATAGACAGTATTTCTCATATTCTCAACAGTTGATGATAAACAACCAGATCAATTTAAAAAACATTTCATTTTAACATTATCTCACAGTTAAGAGATCATCAGAAAATGACTTGCAATATACTCATAGTTGACAAACTAAGGTCAAAAGATCTCACTAACTTTGAGAGACTTAGGACCTGATTTTTTTCACTATTAGACTGTTGTTTTTGTATCCTTGAATGTAAAAAATGATCAGATATATACCACATAGTTGGAATAGAATAGATAATGATTATCCGAGGCAAGAAGCATACTCTAATTACATTTGAGATTACAAATGTTTATGATGCATAACTTCTATATTTAGAGGACTTTCTCATCTCATGCAGCTCAACGTTCACTGGAATATCTACAGAAGTATTTCAAGCAGGGTATTTGCTATACAACTTTTCAATTAAATGGTGGATTCCAATTGCCAAATGAGATGCTGTTTGTTTATATATAAAATACACACACATGCACGCATGCACAACTAGCATCTCATGCTTATGAAACCTAAACACTTATCTGAATGAAATCAGTGTGTGAGAGTGGAAGATAGGTGGTTGGAAGTTGAACATAAAGTACTCTCTGTCTCAGTTTTGTGTTAATCTCTAACATGGATCTAATAACACTTTATAATGTTAAGCCTCACAAGAATATCTGTTGTTAGTCAAGTGCTTTGAAATGTTTGGATGAAAGGTGGTTCAGGGTTGGTAGCACCATCTATTCAGATTAGGTTTCGTTATAAAACCTATTTTCAGTTGGTTGGTAACTTTGCCACACTTTAACCATTTGGTCTGCGGTTTGCTATGCTGGGAGAATGAGACAAGGAATCACTGGATGAGAACTAGGGGTAAGAGAAGAAAGAAGAAGCTAATGGGGGCCAGAGAGAGCAAGAGGTTCAGATGGGGAGACCTAGGACTGGCTTGGTATGGAGACTAGGGATTAAAGCTAGTTATTTTCATCAGAAAATGATGCTTTGTTAAAGCTGACATTTCTTGCCAAAATTTGACAAACTTTCTCTGAACCCTGCCTGCCAGGATTCTGTGGTAAACCTAACTCCCTGCTAGCTCAGCAAGGTTACGAGCAGCCATGACTGATATGTGGACAGCCTTGGGACTTCTAAGGTTTGTGGCTCTGGGGCAGCCCTGTCATGCAATTTGTTTCCAGAATTTCCAGTTTCCAAACTGAAACGAAGCCAGATTCTGAAATGCTGGAATTTCTCCCGAATTGGAAATCCCTGAGTTTTGGCCAGCTCTTTTGGGGAGAAAGAGCCAAGGTTGGGCCTGACCTGTGAATGGTTGGCAAGGAGACTGGGAGTATGCAGTAGGGAAGGGGGAAGAGAGACTGGAATGGGGGGAGTATGGAGAGGTGAGACTTGGATTTACTAGACAAGGAAATTAGGATGTGAAACCTAAGGAATTAGGGCTTCGGATGAGGAACTAGGGGTGTGTAAGATGTGAGACTGGAACAGCTATGGATTGGAGAAAATGGGACTGAAGGGATCAAATTTGACAAAAACAAGTAGAAGAATCTAGAGAATACTCTTCCTGAGAGCCTGGTCTTGAGCCCAAGATGCCTGAGTCGAGCCCTTTCTTTGCTGTTAACAAATAACTGTGAAATTTACTGGCAAAATCTGATTTTTTCATCCTCCTCTACTGCTGGTTTCTGGCCTGTATAGAGGATGGCAACCTACTATTGCTGTCAGTTTCTCCATTTGCTCAAGTGTCAGTGGCTCTAAAGTTCCAACCCTGATGATGACCATTTGGATGTCAATGTGATGCCACGTAACAGAATTTGTTTTTTTCAGGGGTTTTTTAAATCTTGGGAAATAATATACAAAAATCTAAGTGGAGAGAATATTATTTAGGTTGCAAAGTCAATCACTCAGAAGTTCAGAAATTCCAGAATTAAGGTTGCTTATGTGTATACATTGTGATACAAGTCTTTAGTTACATGATCGCATATTATTGTTTTTCCATAGTATCTCGTCTCATTCAGTGCACAGACTGGAAGGTGCTCACTTAATGAGCAATTATTCAGAATTTTGTTTTCTTATTGCTCAGTGTATGGGCCTTATTTACTGCATATTATTAAAACCCAGCTCTAAAGGCACCTATGAAGAGGGTGGTGTTTTCCCTTATTACAAATGGAATACTGAGGCAGAGAAGCAAAAGTCAAAAGCTTTTGCCAATTTTGAGTGTCCAATTTGAGAGACCTAGAAACTGGATGGCACTTTATATGTTCAAAGTACATTTCCCATTGCTTGCAATTGCAAGTGCTCAGCAATTCTGCAGATCAGACCCTGAAGTCTCAAGCTGGGCAGCCAGAAAATGAGGAACACACAATTACCGTGACCATGTATGACAAGTTTGATGTAAGTGATTTGCTTGGCATCACATAGGAACTGTGTTGCAGAGGCAGGGATAGAATCCCATTCTCCATGGAGTCATTGAACTGTCTCAATCATTAGACTCTCTGTTTCTCTTCCTGTAATCTCTTCCCTCATTTGCTGCACAGTTCCCAACTTCTGCAGCAAATGAGGCTGGGGTCCTATAGACAATAGGCTCCTTTACTACACAACACTGTTCATTCCTAGAACAGGTCCAACTTGTGCAAAAGTAGTTTGTGATCATCTGATTAAAGACTACCATAATGCATATGCACAAGGGGGCTGAATTAAGGTTGCCTCTGCATTTCCTAACTTTGGAGTGCTGATTTTGCAAGCTTAAAGTTACTTTGACATAGTTTTTTGTGTAATATAAGATATAGTGTGCATGTGTACATTTAATGGTGTGTGTAAGTTGGTGTGTATACTTTTCATAATACAAGTAAACATTAAAAGTTGCAAGTGTCAGTTTGTGCTAACATAATAAATACCTACACAAATCTCTGAGCTTATGCTGTATTCATGAGGATCTGAGAAATTACTTGATTGCTTCTAACCTTTTGGCTTTGTCTATAAAAGCACTACTTCTCCCACCTTCGCTTTAGTGTAAGGTCTGTTTGTTGGATTACAGTAAGTCTTTGAGATAACAAAACCGATTCGTTCAAGAAGAAAGGCATTTGAGAACAAATGTGAACAGATGAGATTAAAATTGGGTAGTAATGAGAATTCAGCACACATGCAGAGCCATAGAAAAGAGTGAGACTACTGTGAATGCCAAAAAAACAATACATCATTCAGAATAATGGAATAAATAAGAACTGGTGAAGAATGGGTTAACTTTCTCAATAGTGCTGTCAACTGTGCTCAGGTTGTTTATAAGTCTAGGATTGGGTTTCAGCTCAGAATACCCTTTTTTAGTTCAGTTGCATTCATTGTAGAGGCCAATATTGAAAGCAATCACTAAAAATTTAAGACAGATGAGCAGCATAAAACTTAAAACTTCAAAGTAGTTCTAGTATTTATTGGAAAATAGAATTTTCAGCCACTTCTGAAATAGGTGATACTGAGTTGTGAACAAAAACAGACACTGTGCTGCATGCAGTGATGATGCAGAGTGGCTTGAAAGAAACTTCCTTAGGAGCACAAAGGTTCTCCAAGGTTTTACAGGAGAAAATACCATAGGTAGTTGTAGCCAAGGTGCCCCAGACTAAGCCTGGTCTGACAGAGCTACTGTCCTCTTGAAGGTCAGATGTAGGACTTATGTAAACAGGCACTGTAGTGTGGAGTGTGTAGCTTAAAAGAGAAAAGAACCTGGAAGCTGGTGTGAATCAATCACAGCATCTAAAAGAGAGTATGGAGCAGTGCCAACTGAACCAATAGATTGTGGAACTGAACTCTGGCTTATGGGAGCTGCAGGCAATATCTAAATACTCTCTACTAGAGAAATGGGCTAAAGGGGCACTCAAGGAACTAAGTATAATGAGCCCCATAGAAAGAGATCCATTCCATACGTGTAAATTGGGAATTACTGTATGGTTTTGTTATTTCCTTACAGTAATTTTGACACTTTTTTTGCCAGCACAGCCAGTGGCAATTTTATCCTTTCGCTTGAGCTGACTTCAGTGCAGTGATGCTCAGACCTCAGTGATTCAGGAGCCAAGGATGTGATCAACATTACCCAAAAGAGCCACAGTAGGGCAAATTCATTGTTTCATATACTCTCTCTCTTGAATATTTCTCACAGCAAAATGACTGACCAAGTATTATTATTTTATCGGCTACAATTGGTTAATAACACAGTAAAAGCATCCCGATTAGTTAATAACTTAGATCAGTTAATAATTAAACTACAGTGTTTTAATATCATGTGCTGCAAAGAGCCGCCGGAGACTCATCAAAGAGCTGCTTGCGAGCCTCATTCTGAATCTCACTGCTCTACAGTTTAATGGCTGGTGTGCCAAAGAGCCTAGCTTTGAAATGTGGCATCCAAAGATCTAGTGTATCACAGCATTCCAATAACCCCAGCTGAGTGGGGACAATTGAATTCTCTTTCAAATGAGAGGTTTTCTGTTTCACAGTAAATGGTGTGACAATGAATCAATTTGCCCTCTTGAAATTCTTTAATGAATGTTTTAACTTTTTATTTGAATAAAAACAATACCAATAATACAGTTAAAGGGCCTGGCCCTTCATTGACCTCAGTGCAAGTCTTGAAGTAAAATCACGAGAGTTGGCAGAACTGCAAGCCTTAAGAATTCTGAAGCCTTGTCTCTAGGGAATGTTTAGCTCAAAAGGCAGGGGCAATGCAAGGTTCCCAGCACTGGGCCACCAGCTGACCTTGATCTTGACCCGTTGCTGAGGGAGACAGTCTCTAAGAGTGACGGGGCATTAAGTCCATATAACCCATTCAGTACTCAGCATATCTGCTGAGACTGCCAAATAGATTTCAAGCACAGTAAATTTCCATAATGGTTTTGTGAGGCACAGGTAATCATCCCCCGGGAACTGGAGTGTGACTAATGTATAACTTTATGTAAACCCCTCTGCCTCCTTAAGCAGGCCGTAGGCAGCCCAGGCCTATTCAAAGCAGTATTTTCTGCTATTATTTATACTACATTGCTATTCTCTCTTCTTTCTTTTTTTTAAATTGGAGGCAAACTGCATTAAAATTGCCAACTGATATTACAGTATGAATTTGCTTGCTCTCCTGACCACTGTGTTCCACCTGCTGCTATAAGACAGTAGTGTTAATTAATAAATTGTGCTGGACTATTGCGACATGCCATAATTTTGCAGTAAACCAACTTCACAAAATTGAGATGTTACATTCACTCTTTGTTAAGAAAAATGAAATAGTAAATGTTTGTTTCATCATTATAAAGCATGTGGATAAACTGAATATTGTTCCTGTTAGCATGTCATTCATGTTATACTTATGAAGCAAAGTAAAACTTGTGCAGTAAACTGACTGATTTATTCCTCATGTGAAATACAACTGGAAGATTAAACTTGATTCACAAGTTCTTAACAGTTGTCAGGAAAATAACAAATCACTTGCAACTGAACTCTCAAACAAGAATTTCATGCTGTAAAATAGCCTATGTAAAAATGCGGTGGTTAAAGGTTCAAATGCTATAGTTCTGTCAAAGAGCATAGCACAAGGGTAAGACTGTTGGTTTTCCATATGGAAGCATGGTATCTAATAGATGCAGCATAATTTTAAAATAGCCAGGGCTAATTTTTTTTCTCGCCATGGAAAATCCTATAGAAAGGTGAAAATGTAGAGTCCTTGACATTTTTGTAGCCATGCTGTCCCTCAGAAGAGGGGGAAGTATGTACCTTTGTGAGGAACAGGGTACCTTACTTGTCCCCTCTATACATTTTTATTGTAAAGGCAGATTCTTTTACTCTCTGAAGTAGCTATATACTGTGTCATTATATACATTCTACCCCATTCTAAGTAACTATTTTGGGTTTTGTCCCTTTAACTGTACATCTGCAAAGCTGCATTTTAATATGTACCCTTATGCAGTTAAAGGGACAACATGAAAATTAGAAAATAATAGGCTTCCTGCCTCCTGAAGCAAGGTCATTGAACTATGGAAGATATAAGCAGGGACAGAAAGCTATGTTGGCATCCTTCACCTGAAGAAACAAAGACAATGAGCACTTGAGATACGTGAAGGGTTGTGGCCAGATAGTCTGGTCAACCATGCTGGAAAAGAGACTCCGTGAGAAACACTTCTTTGAACAAGACAGTCTAATTTGTTAATGCAGGTTTTAGTCTTAGAAACCTGTTTTCACTTTTGTTTGTTTGTCACCCTTTCTGTCTCTATAGCTTATACATGGCATCACTTAATCCTATGTCCTTTTGTTACATGACCCTGTTTTACTATAAATCAGTTCAGTGCACTGACTGAAGGGAAAGGTGTGTGAGCCCCAGTTAAGCTAACAGGCTGCAGTGCACTGGGTCTCTAAAAAAGCAGTGCACTCAAATTCTGAGAGTGTTCCAGGAGAGGACTGGAAGCTACAGGGCAGACATTTGGGGAAATTTAGGACTGGAAGCATGTTGGGGCCACCCTGCCAAAAGTACTGGCAGTGGAAGACAGGATGTGACCTGCGTGCTCATATGTTGCCAGTTAGTGTCAAGGCTGTGAGCCACAGCAGAACGGCATTTAAGGCACCCACAGTTGGGTAGCAGGTGGTGGCACACGCTTTACTGGTCTGGGGTGAATCCCAAAGTGTCACAATGCCTTCCATTATGTAATCTACAGCGATGCCTTTTTCAAGTCTGAGACTTGTTGCTCCAGAGAATTGTGTAGTATGAATTTTTAGAAGGATTGTTTTCATTGTGGAGCATTTATTTTACTGTCAAAGTGATACAGCTCAGCTGGAAAAATGTAGTCATTAGTGAATTAAATACCACATGGTCCCTGTCATGAAAATGATTTATTATCCCAGGATAACAGCTTTGGGTAGAGTTAAGAGAACATCTGAGTAAATAATAAAGATTAAGGGCATTTGCAATGATGAGAGTATTGGTTTTTGCTGTTGTGTGAGGTTTTCTGGTTTTGATTTATAAAATCTGTTCTTTTTTAAGTGTTGCGATGGTGTTCTGTCAAGTCTATAAAAGGATTGTTTTGAAAGGAAAATGTCTTAAGCTGTAAATATCAGCCAACTCAAAAGTTAATTCAGCAGTTTGAAAGTTCAGATATCTAAATGCTTGTCCAAACTTCTGAGGTCTTTCTCTTTCCTCTCTCTCAGTAATACAGTCCAACCTTTTTCCTTTAACCAAACTATATCCTTTTTATTTTCACCCACCATCTCCATATGCTCAAGTACCTATAATCTCTCTCCGTTTTCTTAATTCCTCTTTTCATACAGAACCAGGCCACCTTCTTTTTCACCCCATCCCTAATCATTCAATTTCTCTGATCCAAAATACACCATATCTCTAGCCCCCAAAGGCCATTTGTTTCTTCCCACCCACTTCCTGATTACTACATTAATATTACCCATGAATCATGCATCTAACTCATATAGACATAAGAAGGCAAGATATTGTTCTTAGAAGCATACAATTCAAATCAGTATAACTGAGTAAGAATGTGAGTTGCTGGTGGTTTGGGTAATGATGTTCAACAAAAAGTAGAAAACAGAGAAAAATTGCGAACAGGGGAACCGACTTTTTTTTTGTTCAGTGTATTACTCCATTTATATGTATAATATATACTTTTTTTTTGTGGGAGTGGGTTTTGTGGTGATAGAATGGGCAGGTGAGAATTTGAGTAAATAGCACCATAATGATTATCAATATGCCTTCTGACTTTCATATCCCATCTGTAGTCTCTAAGTTTTTCACCGCCGTTGCTCTCTTATGGGTGAGTTACTGCATATGCTGGAGGTTCCCTATACTGTGTGTCCCCTTTCTGCCATAAAGCATCAACCACCCTGGGGAAGGAGGACTCACTGGCACTCTCAAGGCTTGATGCCAGCAACTGGCCTATCTTAGACAGATGCTTGATGCCATCTTGATATCCCAGTAACCTCTTCAGTGAGTAGAGTGACACAGAACTGCCCTAATAATAAAATGGTACCAAAATGGTGTATTGTACATTGGATAACTTTAAACAAACTCCTTGCAAATTTTTGCAAAGTACAAATATTCTTGAAATAGAGTGAAAATAGCAGCCAAATATGGCAATAGCTGAAAATAATTGTGTGTCAGAGGCACCAGATCTAAGAGCAGTGACAGGATGTCCACACCCAAGCTTTTTTCCACTGTAACATATAATAGTGGCGACCAGGTGGAAGAGAGTTTAAAACCTTCTGTTATTAACAGCCCCCAACTCTTTAAGCACAGAATTAAACACATTCTTTAGTGTTTTGCAGGATCTGGGCCAGGATGTTCAGCACTTGGCAGCATCAAGCCCACCGTTAAGCAGGCATGTGCCCAAGTGCACTATTACTTAGCAGCCTGAAAAGGAAAACAATTCCAAACAAGTGGTATGATCGGTTTGTAGATTAATTCCAACCTGATATCCAGAAAGCCTAATATGTGCAAGGAACCTACCGAGAAGATACTACCTGTGGCAGGATTTCAATATAATACTGGTGCTTGAAAAAGAAACAATCACTGTATTTGCATACAGTGTTTAATGCAAAACCAACTTTTACAGTCACTGTGTCTATTACAGCCCCTGCCATTTGCATCTGTTTACATATCAACATGCAGACAGGAGAGAATGTAGATGAATTGTGTAGTGTGTGTCACATACACTGTATGTAAAATAGACTGGGAAGGTATTATTATTAGGGTTGCCTTACTCTTCCCATTATAAGCCTTTGTTTTCAATTGTTGAAAGCTTTCCCAAATTTTAAATGTTCAAGATGAAGTTTTCCAAGCTGGGTATCTGCCACAAGATGATTCTTTTGGGGAAAAAAAACAGTTAAGCAATTTCTGAGAAGGGGACCAAGGAAAATACATTTTGCTTATGTTTTTTTTAAGACTTACTTTGAACAATTCTAGTGCTTCCATACTTTGCAGTATGGACTTGAAATTCGGCAGGAGGATGACCTTTGTGTTAAGGATTGCTTTTGGCCGTCTCCATGAAAATCTGCCCAAAGATGACAGCTTTACAAGGCTTTCAAAAATTGCATTTCACATATGATCAGTAGAAACTTTTTTGACTGTAGTAGTAGCTACAATCTTTACAATTTGCTTTTTTTTTTAAACCTAGGAGATTACATATTGTGACGGAGTCAGACCAGAAGGATATAGGAGAATGCTGGAAGGCAGGTACATTAGTCTCAGGGTGTGCAGGTCCCTATTCCCTGGATAGCCAAACAAAGGCTACTCCAGGCCAATCAAGACACCTGGGGCCAATTAAGAACCTTCTAGAAAGGAGTAGAAACAGCTAGCCTAATTGGGACACCTGAAGCCAATCAGGGACTGGCTGAATCCAGATAAAAACCTTCCAGTTAGTCAGGTGGGCTGTGGGTGTCAGGAGCTGTGGAAGGAAGTTATGCTGTTGGTGAGACTGAGTGTAGGACAACATATCATACTGAAGGAAGGAGGCCCTGAGGTAAGGGTGAAGTGGAGTTTGAAGAAGCGGAGACTGCTGTGGGGAAGTAGCCCAGGGAATTGTATTGTGTTTTGTGCCTAAAAGGTCAGCCACCTTAGCTGATACTATTAGGGTCCCTGGGCTGGAGTCCGGAATAGAGGGCGGGCCCGGGCTCCCCCCCTTTTCCATCTTCCATACTGGCCTGTGATGAAAGTAACTCACTAGGTGGTGACTCTTGCCAATTATACTGAGAAAGGGAGGTCATTTAGGGGCCTAGATGAGTTTCTGAGGCCCCTAAATCTGCCAGGAAGCACAGGACCCACAAGTACAGACTTGGAGCTTTGTCACAATATGTAAAACTGTGTTAAAAGATACTAATTTTCTTTTAACTAAAAGAACATTAATACTGCAAAATCAAGCACTTAAGTTCGGACATGCCTATGCAATATTGTCAGCCCCCTTGCATCTATGCATTATGATATAGTCTTCAGTTAAACATTAACATGTGTGACAAAGCTCTGTCCTTATCTTCGTGGATCCTGCGTTTCCTGGCGGATTTTTACTAGCCTCAGCGGCTCACTGTGACCCTCCACGGAGCCCTTCTCTCTCTGGAGACAAGGTCACAGTCTATTGAGCCATTTTCATCACAAACCAGTGAGGAGAAGCTATCCTTCCTGGCACAGTCTCTATTGTCTCCCAATCTCAGAGACTAATTAGGGGAGGCAGAAAGGGGGGAGCCCAGGCCTGCCCTCTACTTGGGCTCCAGCCCAGGGACCCTAATAGTATCAGCTAAGATGGCTGACCTTTTAGGCACAAAACACAATACAATTCCCTGGGCTACTTCCCCACAGCAGTCCCCGCTTCTTCAAACTCCACTTCACCCCTACCTCAGGGCCTCCTTCCTTCTGTATGATAAGTTGTCCACCACTCAGTCTCACCAACAGCATAACTTCCTTCCACAGCTCCTGACACCTACAACCCACCTGACTAACTGGAAGGTTTTTATCTGGATTCAGCCAGTCCCTGATTGGCTTCAGGTGTCCCAATTAGGCTAGCTGTTTCTACTCCTTTCTAGAAGGTTCTTAATTGGCCCCAGGTGTCTTGATTGGCCTGGAGTAGCCTTTGTTTGGCTATCCAGGGAATAGGGACCTGCACACCCTGAGACTAATGTACCTGCCTTCCAGCACTCTCCTATATCCTTCTGGTCTGACTCCGTCACACATGCTATTCTTCCCCAAAAGACCTGTGCCTCATTCAGTGCACAGGATATAACTCTTGTGGGGATGAATCAGGATTTTATGTAGACCCCCCCACCTCATTTGTTCCTGAAGTTTGGAGATGTAGTGTCATGAGTGAAGCAGGAGATTGTGGGAAAGGGAAGGGTAATCTCATGGTCAAGCCAATTGAATGCAACCCTGGAGAATCCTTCCACTGCTACCAAGTTCCTGTATGATGCTAGGTAAATCGCTTAAAAACACATTTTCACAGGTGCTTACTGGTTGTATGTTCCTCAGCAGAAATGCTTAGTAGTCACAGCTGTTACTGAAGTCAATTGGAATGGTGTTTTGAGCACATCAAGTGCTATATAATGCCCAGTACTCTGAAAAGTCAGGTCCTAAGTTTCTGAAATTGGGCATCCAAAATCAGTGGAAGCCTCTGGCCTTAATGTCTCTGGCTCAGTTTCCCATCTATAAAATGGAGATAATACCACCTGCTCACCTCATAGACATCCTATGAAAATAAAATTAATATTTGTGAAGTATTCAGACTATAATGATAAGAGCCATAGAAAAGTCTAGAAGGAAATTAATAATTCTGTCCTCTGAGTGCAGTAAGCAAGCCGGGAGAGCACACATCAGTATTTTGCTTTCTTGCCCTGTTTTAATTATTTGCTCAGTAAGAAAGCACCTTATATCCTGTGCACTGGATGAGGCAAGGATACTGTGGAAAAAAAAGTATAGAATCATGTAATGAAAGACTGTAACATAATACATATGCATAAGGGGGATGAACTGAGATTATATAGGCAACCTTAATACAAGCATTTCCTAACTCTTCAGCACTTGGTTCTGCAACCTTAATGATTTTTTTTAACTAATTAATTAATGTACACATAAATATGTTTTTTTCCCTTCTGTGTGAAGAACATAACATTTAGTTGCAAATGGCCCAAGTTTTAGGTACAACTATGTTTTATATTTAGAATAAATGTAATAGCCACAATTCTGTAGTATAACTTGAAGGACTCTATATACTGTATGTTTCAGGTAAAATATAATCCCTTAGGAATTATTTTCTCCTGTTATACTTTAAGTTTCACAGATCTGATTCTCTTAGGTAGCTGTGATTTGATTTAAAAATTTCTGTGATATGATTTAAAAATATAACCATCTGATGCTCTAGATATGTGATTTTTTTTTCCTTGGTGGGGTGTCTGTGTGTGGGAAGGGGGTAAGGGTATAGGGGAATTAAACTCATCTTTATATAGACCTTCTTTGATAACAAAAATAGTACCATCATTTGTGTTCTGTCCCATCACTTCCCATGATTCAGGGCCATTTGATCATATTAATATCTTAAATCACTGTGCATATAATACATAATGACATCATCCTAATAAAAATACTCAATGGGGATGCTCCCCTGGGGCCCACGGACAAGAGGTGAGCTTGCAATATTCCATCTGAATCTGATTATTCTCAAAATGATGTCCAGCAGGGATGCTGAAGTTTTTCAGGTTTTTGCACCGAACAACATGATAATATCTCCCTTTCCATTCCTTGCCTTTTCATGCATACTCACTTTGACAGGCATCATGGGAATCACCAAGGCAGCAGATGGTCTGTGCACAGTTCCCTCAAGCATAAAACAACATTTCTGTACTTGTTGTCAGGACCTTAAATTGCACACTGTTCTATTTGATTATTTTCAAACTCTGGATTGGCCATAGAGGCTCAGAGGAGAAATATTTGCATACCATGAAGTGGGGGAGAAAAGCTGAATTAAAGTAGCAAGCAACTAGATTGAAACTAAACCCTAGGTAAAAGTCACGTACTAATTTTATTATTTTCCACAAAAGCAATGACCCCTAATCAGATTAATAAGTACCTAGATTGAGCATGGTTATTTTCCAACCAGATGAATACATGAGGGTTTTAGTTATATAAAAACATAAAACTGAAAATTGGCAAAACTATAACATGTGAACCTTAACTATTGAAGTTCAAATATGAGCTAGAGAATACAAATATAAATGAGTTCCTTGAGCATAATGTTATTCCATTGCATATCAAGTTCATGTAATATTAATTCCTTATTGGAAAGCCATGCCCATTTTTAAAATTCAATTTGGTATGCAGGAATTTTTTCAAGACTCAGTAGATAATATCAAGTTTAAATCTGTATGTGAGGCTAGAGAGATTGGCATTCAGTTGGGGCTGTGGAAGGCTGAAGGAAAGATTTATAAGCCTACTGGGTTTAAACAAATTTGTTTAATTTGTTTTTTCCTCCGAGCTCCAAACTTCAACAACTTTAGCAGCTTGCACATTCCAAGTTACTTTGAAAAAAGATAAAATGTTTGACGTATAGAAATTAGAAATATGGCTTGAAAAAAGGGGTCATTATTTCCAGGAGGAAGGAAAAGAGTGAAGAAAATGTTTTAGAAATGATGGGAACAAGTGTGTAATAGGGCTGTGAAAAACTAATGTATGAATTCTCATTACCACATGAATTTTAATCTTAGCCTGAATAGTTTCCCTCTAAGCACAAATCCATACTCAAAGTGCTTGGTTTTCTGAGTCATCACCCTCTCACCATAGCATGTGGGAATTACAGTAATAAACCACATCATTTTATGCATCTTCATCAGTTTCTGTACATCACAGCAACTTAACTGCCAGCGCCAAACTTTTTTAATTTTATCAAGGGAAGGGCTGAAGGAGCTGAAGACTTTGACTTCAAATGATTTTTTAGTTTTATAGGTCACAGTTGTGTTATTGACCATTGGTGGGAGTGTTAGTTGGTGCTAGGGGATGTCCCCTATAGCATTTAAGTAATTATCCTTAGATTAGATCTTAATGAGGATATTTAGAAAATGCTTTGGCTGGATTAAGTTTCGTATTTAATCATTAGCTCCTGTTAACTGCTTCTGAACTTCTGTTTCCTCTTCTGCACATTTCTATAACCATAACCAAAGAGTGTTCATTGGTAAGCAGGATACAGTATGGCAAGAATGTGCTATGCTTATGGAGAGGTGTTTGGACAATGTTTGATCAGTAATGGAATTGGGCCAGAAACCTTCAACAAACCTTGAGTTTGTCCACATGCCAAGGTCCTGAGTTTGGTCTGTTGTGAATTGGACCTACAAATTTATCCAAAGTATGAGATCGTCAATAAAAACGGAGTGAAAGTTCGTAGTGTCTCAATAACCCATAACAAGTGTTGATGTGAAAAGGTGCAAAAGCGAGACAGACTGAACTAGCCAAACAAAAAGGCTTAGTGATAAAATTCAAGGACTATGTTAAAATCATGCTTGGTAAACAAGAAAAGTGGAAACAGAATGCAATGAACCAAAACTGGTGAGTTGGAAATTAGCCCTAATTGGTGGACAAAATAATGAGAGGATGGACTAATTCACCTGTCGCTCCCTTTTGGCATCCTGAAAAACAAACGTTGGAAATGTTTGTCTGATCAAAAGTTGGCCAGTGGAGTAAGCTTCACCATCATGGCTGCCACGCCTATCATCTCGTGGGACCTCAAGCCTCTTTTATTCTGATCCTCAGATGCCCTGACCAGACCAGGCCAAAGAGAGGGACCCAGATGACATTGATACCTCAACCAGCTCTGGCTGAATCCCAAACACCACATGGCATATGAGGCTGTCTCCCTACCATGTCTTCTTTCTTCCCAATTGTATTTCTTCTCTTTCCTATCTCTCTCATTTTGCCTTCTGTTTTAATAAGAGGCTAGCTTAGCTAGCCACGACTGTATATTTTGCATCACTATTGTAAACCTATGACCAGAAAGAAACTGCTAAATGTAAATCCCTAAGCAGCTCAATGCTGGTACAAGTTGCTAGGTCTCAGGAACTGTGCTGTGGTGTTCCAGCAATGAAATTTCAGATGAGAGTCAACACCAGAGACAGAAGCTGCATTTTCTCTCTTTGCTGTTCTGTTCTCTCTTCTTTTGTGTGGTTTTGTTTTTTGTTTTGTTTTCTAGGAGAAGGGATCAGACCTCAACAACAACAGCTACAGCATCAACAAAACTTCTCTTTTCTCCAAAGTCATTGCCATTGAAGAAAGTCGGGGAAGGGTTCTAAAAACTCTCTCTCCAGTTAAAGAAACAGGGAACAAGGTATGCTATTAAAATGAAAGCCTTACTTAATACTTTAACTTTTTTCCTGTATCTTTTTATAATAAAATGTTAAACGGATTTTTAATAGTGAGTTTGCCATGGTACCAAGCAGGCTTTGATCTCTATGGATCAAAACTTGAACTTTGTTTAAAACTGTTTAATGCTGGACAATGACTGGGTTATGCTGACATCTTTGACTCTTTGAGCCTATACATACCATCTAAATTAATACAACAGATCCAGTATTTTCCCCAACTCTCCATGCTAGTAGGTGTCAACATCTTACAAGTTGTAATTCAGTAATTGCTGTTCTTAAATGCATTGCTTCTGGGAATGGTACCATGTTGTTGACTAACAGAGACACTTAGGAAACAGGCTTTTAGAATTCTCTCCAAAGAGGAATTAAAATTGTGGTGGCCTACAGTATCCTGGGGTAACAGGTGGGTTGGTTGGTTATGGACACTTATTGTCCTTGATGTTAGCCTGATGATCCCATTTATTCCTGCGATGCTGGAAGGAGGTAAGAGTTGAAACAACATGCTATTTACTAAATGGAGTATGGTTAGCTGTAGAGTAAGATGAATACAGCATGTACTCCAGCAAATATGTAAATAATTGGATTTGATTAGTTTCTCACCCCGTTTGTGTTTGTAATCCATGAATATTATGGTGGATGAGAACAGGCAGGAGTGTTAACAGAAACAACAAATTTTAAGTAAATTTTCAGAGAAAATGAATTTAAAATAGGATTTAGACAGGAAATGTGGTTCTAAATTACTCATCCAGCCAAGTCACATGGGTATGTTTATTCTGTTCAATCAAAAATCAACATGGTTCAGACTTAAGATACTATATATTTTCTACCCAGAGCTCAGTGAATAATTTACAGCGAATAAACTGTTGAATTTGAGAAGTGAATTTTAAAGACACTCACCTGGAAGGAAGCTAATATGGAGTCAGCCTTTTTAGATTTGAATCTTCTACCTCCTAGGTATGAATCACCAGATTATAGAGTCATATTCATTCTCTCCCTCCCTTGGCACAATGAATACTGAAGGGTATCTGAGTCAGACTGCTGCCCATGTTGAACACTGACACAAAGGAGTTGGGGGGAATATGACATTAATCTTTGCTACCTTGTGCTGGTATATCATATGACCACTGTCTGAGCATCGTGCTTATCAGGCTTTTGCAGGTAGGCAGGAGGAGGTGGTGCTTTCTCACTTTGCACCACAAAATGGCTAACTGCATAGCTGGGCTGGCCTGTTTGGAGCATAGGTATGACGATAGCTCTTTTGAAGCGAGTTCCTTCGCCTGAGCAAAAGAGAGATGTGGGAAAAGATTGTGACTTCCATGCTTCTTCAAGGGACAGACCACAGTGTCACAATCTAGCTGTTTTGTAAGTAGATTTTTCCTGTTTCTTAGGATCGATCTCTCTCTGATCCAGAAGGAATTTTGTGTGGCTGTTCTCAAAAGAAATAATTGCTGGAAGTTCCACCAATGTACTAATTGCAGAGCAGGCAATGCATACAGCAATGCGACCAGCAATCAAAAAAATACCCCCATGGAGAATGGAGTTGGAGTTGTCTTGTATCTTGAATCTCCATTTCTCTTGCATGTTAATTCAGTCCAGTGCCTCGGTACCACAGTGAGACAATCAACCCCTTTTCAAAGGATTACCACTTATCAAAATGGGATGTGTGTTGTTGGCAGCTCTTGTGAGGTCATTACAAGTCTTGCAATGTTTACATTTTCTTAATGTGTGAGAATCTCTGCTTTCATTTAAAATAAAACATAAAATAAGATTTCTGTAATTCTGAGAGGTAGGACAGCTTGAAAGTGTGAACCCTAAAGGCACAAACATCAGAAGCTAAATCAGCTCAAAAGGTATTATGCTTTCAAAATATCATGACTTCTTTAACCAACCTGTGAAATTTTAGTGTTTGACCCATGACTTTTGAATGCATGTGGCTGTCAAACACTGCCAGACTGTATGCTCTGTGAGCAGTCTGTAAGCACGTTCTACTGGAACAAATCTGTTAACATTAGCATTGAGACTCACACAAATGTTCTGATGAAGAGTGCATCATATGTACAATCACAGGATCTCCCATGTACCCTCTGCTTTTAAAATTGCAGAGCTACTTTAGCCTTGGTTTAGATCCCCACAGTATTCATACAAGCAGCACAGAAATCACCTTTTATAAGTAAATTCACAAAGTATTTAAGGTCCATTATTGACAGAAGTCTCTACTCCTGTGCTGCCAAAGTGATTGTAATAGTCCTTAATGAAAAAGGAGAATATAACCTACTTAGGCTGTAAAATTTGCACATCAGCATTCCCCATAGGTACTAAGAGTATTGAGAACTTTTTTTCTAATAAGTAATTTCTTTGATATCTCTATGTTTATGATCCTATGTAATATTATTACATTCAAAGCCTATAGGATTTTTTCATTTCTATATAGAACTTAATGATACTAAAAAAATAGAATTTTTGGAAACTATTAACAGGAGGCAACCAAATGAGAAACTATCAGACAAATTCCTACTGGAGAAGATAGCCTCTGAAGATCTTAGTCATAGATAGTCAGAATGATCTTGACTCAGGGTTCTATAGGAAATTTGATTTTTTGTAATGGAACATCATTCCATTTCCCTTTATGGTTTTTTTTTGTAGTAAACCCCAGGTTTCTATAGGATGTACTATATGATATGGTTAAAAATGGAATCAGCATAAGTGTAGGGCTTTTATTTTTAAATTTTAATATGTGTTCTAAACAATGGCTTTACAGTAGCAGTGAGGAACTGAGGAAATTGAAAATATCAACAGAAAACTGTTTTACAATTTTTAAAGAATGCTGTGATTAGCCTGTGATACGTTTCTATGTTTGCTTCACATAGCTGGGCTAAAATAAAACTTTGCTCTATTTGACTCTGGGAACAGTGTTCTCATGATCCAGGCCAACAGAGTGAGAGTTTTGGAATTAGGATGAAGGAGGCTATTCCTTATGGAAAGGCTGGTTTGATGACTCTCTCTGGAGTGGAGAGCAGTGAATGAAGCACTCCTGGGTCACTCCAGAGAGATGAGTGTGATGAAATGTCCCTTTAAAAACCAAACAACCTTTCCAGAACACGATAAGAACTGTGCCGGGTTATTCCCCTAGGGCAGGGGGAAATGGCTGTTGTGGAGATCTCTGCAGAGCCTCTTATTTGAATTCCCCCTCACCTTCCTGTTCTCAATTTTTGCTTTTGGAGTTGATGATGGGCAATAAAGTGAGGTCACCTGTGTTTGCCTTACAGTCCAGTGCTGGACTGTGTTCTAGTTGGGGACTTTGTGCCATGCAAGTCCTACAATGAGGACTGGAACATGCACCTGCAATCTGGGCTCTTCTTTCACTTTCTGGTGAATTTCGGATCTCCAGTTTTTCTGGCCTTTCTGGTGATGCTCCTGAACTGAAGATGAACTGAAAATCTAAAACAATATGGGTGGGACATTTTCACCACCATTCATCCTCTGTTGTACTTGTCTACATTGTTTTGCTCAAACAAGTTCTGCTGCTTACATATTGTGCTGATATCTGTGCATCCACTGATGTCAGTGGTAGCATGTGGGTTTAGAGAGTAATACATTGTCCAGACAGAAAACTCCTGAGGATGTCCTCACCTTCCCATATCATATGGAATACACAAGAGAAATATGACATGCATTTAGCTGAGAGGTCTAATTTTATGTCAACCAGTCTTGGTAAAGTTCCTTTAAGATACAAAGGGAACATTATCAATAATCACTAATTTAGGAAAGTTTAACGTTCTTTTGATTCTTAAAGAAAAATCTTAGGAAGAAACAGATTGGCATGAAATCTGCAAACATGGGAAGTCCAGAGCAATGGTCTTTAAATATTATTGATTCTACTTATTCCTTCCACGCAGCCTAGAAATTCAACCCTATATGCTCTGTATACAGATGAAACTCTAGTCCTCCCTAGCTGACAGGCTTCTTGTTAAAGTTTAATCATCCCCAAAGCAATACAGTACTGCAATGAGGATATGAAAACTTCCACCACATTGTTCAATGCAGAATTTAACCCCAAACTAATTAAAATGACACTGGGACCCTCAGAGTAATTAAAAAAGACATGTTCCAGTCCAAATCCCTGCATCCTTATAAATAAATACATAAGTATTAGAAGCAGTGGAAAATGCAAGCATTTTTAGGATACTTTTCTTTTAAGTCTGCTCAGCAGAGAAATTTCCAAATTGTAACATGGAGCTGATTGGAAAATGGAAATATTTCACACAAAAAAGTCCCAGTTTCCCATAGAATCAAAATTCTAAAGAAAGTTGACTTGGAAATATTGAATAATTTCAATAATGTTAAATTTCATTTTGACATTAAATATAAATATCAAACACATAATCATAATTTACTAAAGTTGGAATGGAATTATAAAATAGAAACAAATCATTGTATGTACAGTGACTACTTTACCTTATCAGAGTTTGTCTGAGTCAAGAACACTTCACTGTCTGTAGAGGGCAATATCTGCTGGTCAGAATTCACACATACACCCTACTTTTTCACCCCCTGAGGCCTAGGTTCAAATTTAGTAAAGGTCATAAGTGAGAGGAGTTTAGTAATTCTAAACCTCATCTTAAAGAATCTTTATCCACATCACACCTTTAGTTGATAGTTTTATCCCCTCATTTTCACGAGTGCTAACACTTTCCACAAAGAGGGAAAGTAATGTTCTAGAGGAGCTCTTCACAACATTCCTCTGTTACTGACTTTGAGTTCACTCAATCAGTCACATTTTCAAGATCTGTAGTTTCTACTGCATTTGCTACTTACCATAGATAAATGTCTGTTTCCCCTTGTAGTTTCTGATGTATTTGCAGCATGTCATAAGTATCAGAAGGAGTGTGTGTGCTGGAAGCTGATAGGTAACTACACCACCAGAGACAATAGAAAAAAGAGCTGAGGGGGACTTCAAGGACTATTATAAACATAATATTGAAAAGCATTCTGAAATTTTTAAATTACTTTCTGTTTTTGTTCACTAAGCTAGCCCCAAGAGGCATGTCTCCTCTCTGTGAGCTTCTCAGGGAGGCAGTCATCACAACATCTTTTCCCACCATATTTCAAATATCAGACAACAATGAGCACTAATACCTACTGGAAATGCTAATACTGGCTAGTCACAGGGCTAGGTAAAGTCTCCTTTTCTTTCATTTGTAAAAGGTGCAATAACTATTTTTAATCATGAAATAACTTTGTTCTTTCTCCCCTCTCCTCTGTCTTAATCCAAACACCTTGAATTTTGAGTCATTTACTCTTTGTTGTCCTCTAAAGGCCAGCCCCAAGAATTATCCTTCATGTAAATAAATGAAGTCCCTAAGACACGTTTGTTGTCATCTCTGCTCTAGCAGCAGATTGCAGTTGCTCACTATGCTTTGGATGACTGCTGGATGTGTATGTAGTACCTGGTTGTTTCCCTATTAGAGTAAATGAGAGAAAAAAAGAAAATCTGCACTCTCTAAGCCAAATGTCTATATTAATTTAGTGAGTGAATGTTGCATCATGGGAATACAAGCATTTTGCTATTTTTCCAAAGGCATTGCTACATACTATATCAGTGTGACTCCTTGGCATGTCTAAAAAGTGGAGACAAATCTGGAAAGCTACCGAGGAGCCTATATCTTGCACCTCAATTATCTGTGTATATTATACACACTATACAAGACTATAGTAAAAGATCTTTAAATAGTTTGCTGCCCTTTGTGCATATGCATTTATGCTATAGTCTTCAATTATATGATCATGTATTACTTTTTCCATAGGACCCGTGTCCTCCAGTGCATGGGATGGATTAGAGTTGTATGGTAAGGGGGGCTGTTGTCTATAGGACTCCTGCCTTGTTGTAGAAGTTGGAAGTTGTATACTGAATGAATGAGGCCAGGGATTCTAGGAAGAGAGGACACTGTTAAAGCAGTGGAGTGTTGCCCTGAGAAACTGAAATTCTGTCCCTGCCTCTGCTACAGACTTTCTATGTGATGTTAGTCAAGTCTCTTAAGTCAAGCTTGACCCCTTTTTCCCCATCCCCTCCAACTTGTCTCTGACCCAGTTCTCTCTCTTCCTCATGCCGGGCACCTCATCCCAGTCCCATTCTCCTCATCTAGCTAGTCCCAGTCTCTATTATTCAGGCTCCTCATCCCTGTCCCAGTCCCCACCCTTCCCCTTTCCTCATCCAATATGTCGGTTACCCACATTGGTCTTCAGTCACACTTCTCCTTCTCCCCCAAATCCCTGTTCCCTAACCTCACTGGATCCCAGTCTCCCTCTTCAGCTTCCTCATCCTATATCAGTCTTTTCTCCTGAACTCCTTAACCAGTGAGTCCTAGTTTCTTCTGCCACTCTGGATCTCTAGTCCATATTCTCCCTTCCAAGCCCCACAAGCAATTTCCAGTTCCAATCTACTTCACTGACCCTCTCCAATCCAGTCCTTATACCCTCTGCATTTGAATTAGGCAGCTTCCTCATCTAAGCTGCCTTGCCCCAGCAAGGGTTCAGGTGAGGGGACTTTGAGAGCAGAGGAGAAACAGGCTCTCAGTTCAGTTGCTGAAACCTGGGATGGCACACAGCAGACTTGAGATGCAATTGCAGGGAAAATGCTGCTCAGTCTTGAGACAGAGCATGACTAGTCCAGATGGAATCTTCAGAAATTTTTAGCTGTGAATTTTCCAGCATTCCTGACTGAGTTTGGTTTATCACTTGGCCAAATTTGGATGGCTTTTCATGGGGATGGCAAAAGGCACGTACCTGACAGAATTGTTATCCCCTTTCTAATTTGAAGTCTCTGCTCCAAAGCATGGGGTGCTAAAACATTTAAAAGAAAAGGTCACCAGAATGTTTTAACATGGTCAAAGCAATATCTGTTTCCTTAGCCTTATTCTTGGGAATGACACAACCATTTTGGTGGAAATTTTCCAAAAAAATTTAGCCAAAGAGAGATACCCAGCCTGGAAAATTTCAGCTTGAATGGTTCAATTTCAACTGGAAACAGGGTCTTACAATGAGAGGCGTTAGGAACCTTAATAATAGGTGGTGCCCAGTCTTGCCTAGAATAAAATACCCGCTAATGTTTTACATGGAAATACGTACTGCCATGTGCATGTAACCATGAACAATGGGTCAGAATTATCTCTGCTTCTAACTTATTAAAATGGAACTATAAACTGAAGTTTCTGAAGTGGGGTGAGAGAAGTGGCATATCACTGGAAAATATTAATTATCCATGATCATACAGAAATGGAATTGTGTCCAACAGTCAGAGGGCAGGGATATTGTGCTGTTACTGACCTGGAACTGTACAATGATTTCCAGTTACATAATTCCCTGTGTTTTGGTTTGGAGTGTCCAATTTACACAATCACTGAACCATTATATCTTGAGTGTATCATTTTGAGAACCCTTGTAGTCTGGCTGAGGGGCATTAGCCAAACTGCAGGAATATGCATAATTGCTCTGTGATTATCTGGGTTCTCAATGACTGTCCAGTGACTATACACACTTCTCTCCCTTGGCTACTGTAAACCCTCCATTCTGATTAGTTCTTGTTCTCAGATTTTTCAAATAATTTGTACTACCTCAACCTCTTTCTCTCTTCAGATGAAGCATGGCTACTCTGTGTGTGGTCATGGGTAAGTGGCATAGGCTTTGTCTACATGAGATTTTAGTCTGTGGCAAGCTTGGGTATAAATCTACCCCAAAATATCTTGCTGTGCTCTACCTGATGTTAACATGCATCAGTAGCCCACACAGACAGTTGGCGTGCAGCAGGTTGTGCAGGATAGATTCACACCCCCACTTGCCACAGACTAAATAGTCATGTAGACCAAGCCCTAAGGGTCAGGTTCTGATGCCCATACTCATGTTAGTAACTTACTCCTTACGTGCTCCCACTGAATTCATTGTTAGAGCTGGTCAAGAATTTTTCCAGAAAATATTTTTTCATGAAAAAATCCAGATCTGTTAAAACTGAAAGTTTTTATGGAAAAGCTTGTTTTGACATATTTCTCTACTTCTAAAAATGTTCAAAAAGTATATAATTTGTCAATGTTACATTAATGTTTCCACAACCAAAAAAAATCTAGTTTTCTGCTTGAAATGACTATTTTGAAATTTGAGGTAATTAGAAATAATTTTTTTAAAGGTCACAATTGTGAAATGAAACACTTTGATTCAAACTGAAATCATTTTCAAACGTTTAGTTTGTGAAAATTTGAGATTTTAACTTTTTGTCCTGATCTGGAATACGGAAAAATGTTTCATCTCAAACTTCTGTGGGATGAGAAAAGTTTCCTGCACAATTCTATTAATTGATGATCATATTTAAGGGGTAAAGTGGTATTCAATGAGAGCAAAGTAAAGAAAAGGTGACATTTAATCTTTCCATGCCTTTTGTAAAGGGAAATAAGAGTTCTCTCTCTAAAGAAAGAGGTCATGAGGATAAATCTATGTATATAGGGAAAATTCTCAAATCCTGTGGTATGAGGGCCACATCTTCTTTGACAGAGGGAAGCAGAAAAAATTCTAAATTTCAATAACATAACTAAATCAAAACATTGAATAGTCAGCAAAAAAACAACAAGGAGTCCTTGTGGCACCTTAGGAACTAACAAGAATTCTTCATTGTTTTTGCTACAGACTAACACACTACCACATTGAATATTCATTCATTTATGGCTGAGGCATTTGCTCTGAGATGGTTTTGCTCATTCCACACTTTCCATTTCCAACACTTGGAAATTAAATTCACGCTGAACAAAAATATTTTCAGGCTGTCTATACTGTTCAAACTTGTTCTAAAGCTTTTAGGGGCTAATACATGAAATTGAGGTTTTCATTGTTTGTAGCACTGGGTTCTTCCTCTGATGTATAGCAATTTGACCTTTTCTGTCTTCTGTTTCAGTAATTGGAGCAGTTTATATTGCCTGCCTTTCTTGGGGGGTTTATTAGCTAAGAAGATTGGAAGTATAGATGGGCCATTCCTGAATTCTCACTTACTTTCAAGGGTGGCAATGGGATGTCCTTTGGACAACACCCTGAGCATTTTGATTGCATCAAATACAAGAAGCTGCTTATTTTCTAGTTCAAACGGGTTGATGTATCTGTAGCATGGTGTGTGGTGATATTCTGACCTCACTGAGTTTTTCCATTGAATTTCCAGAAAGCCAGGATTTTACTCTTGATATTTTGACTCATAATGGTGGGCTGTGTTATTTTGAGAAGAGCTATAGCCTAACCTAAAAGCTGAATATTTGGATAAACAAAATCTGGGTATATATTCCATCTCCTTTTCCATATCTATTTAAAATGTACTTTTTAATTAGTAGTAGTTTTGGATTTACTCTTTCTTGGAAGCCTAATGCATACAGTAAGACTCATAATAAATGGCATGCTTACGATATCTGACCAACAGCAGACAGCTCTCAACATTCAGCGCATTAGCTCTGAATAAAGTAGAAGTCACCAGCATTTTCCAATATGGCAGTTTCTTGCATCTTTTTTTAAAAAAATTGTTCACAAACACTAAAAGTTTGTATACAGATTTTATCTATTGACAGGCAAGGCTGTTAGAGTTACTCTTCTATAACACCAGCTGCCAGATGTTATCAAAGTAATTTGTAAATATTAGAGCTTGTCAAAATGATTTTTTTTTGAATTATTGATTGTTTCATTTTTGGAAAAACTTTTATTGGAAACTTTTAACAAAATAGTTTGAGAAATATTTGAAATGTTTTAGTGACAAAGAGTCCTGTGGCACCTTAAAGACTAACTGAAATTTTT
>ML677340.1:15355692-15453558 GCA_007922305.1 Dermatemys mawii
TTAGCCCACGAAAGCTCATGCTCTGAAAAAATTTCAGTTAGTCTTTAGGTGCCACAGGACTCTTTGTCACTTCTGCAATTCCAGACTAACACGGCTACCCCTCTGATTCTTGAAATGTTTTATCGCCTGTCCCTTATTTATTTTTAAACAACTGAATGCAACAGAATGAATGATGAACAGGTGGTGGTGATTTTTTCATTTTTCTTTTTCCCCTTCTTTTTGTTAGAGTGGTAAAAGGGAATATCTGAACATTTTTGCAAATTTCTAGCTTCAAAAAGATCCTTTTTCATTAGGAAGGAGAAGCTGTGAATGAAAAATTTTGACTTGCTCTAATAAATGTAATTAAGTTGCACAACATACCTGTTAGAGAAGAGAATCATTATCCTTACATTACAGATAAGACAACTTATGCTCAGAAATGTGTGTTTTGGTCATTTCCCTTCCCTCACATAGTCTGTGGCAGAACAGATAACTTCAGGTTCCCAATCCCACTCTCTGACCACTAGACCAAATGCTTTCACTCTGACCACCAGCTCTGATCACTAGACCAAATGCTTTCAATAAAATGTGTTAGAATTCTAATATACATACAAAAAGATCCACCAATCACGCTCTGTGGTAACTGTCACTTGAATGCAGTACTTTTGAAAATCTCTGTACTGTATTAGCAGCTCAACATTTCTGGCACTATAACATCAATCCTGGAAGTTCCACTTCTTGTAATGATGAAAGCAATTGTGATGTCACACAGTGGGTGAATAATGGAGATTGTAAATTGTAGGAATATTTTTTTTCTCCTCTTTACTCCGGTCTGACCTTGGCAAAGGAATATGCCATAGAGCCCTTAATCTCTGTGGTTGACAAGGGGATTGTTGATCAGTTATCACAAATTATTCATCCATCTTTATTCTGGATCACTGTTTCTCACCCCTTTTTTCACTTGGTACCCATGCTCCATTTACCTTGCATTCTGCAAATTCACTCCACTTCCTCAGTCAAGTCAGCAGTGCTAGCTTTACAGCAGCTTTACAGCAGCACAGTCAGCAACCAGGCCGTGCCACAGAATGGTGAGATGGCACCTCCCATATCACATCCTAACTTCTTCTCCACTCATTAACCACAGAATATCTGATGAACCAGGAGAGCACAAGGAATTGTTTGAAGATGAATACATTTTTTTTTTCATTTGAAATTTCAACTGGTACTTTATCAAAGTGCCCATATAAACATTGCCGAAACTCAATATATTTTAGCAGAAGCTAAAACAGGAATGGTAGGTTGACAGGCTATTGTATCACAAATCCCCAAATGGTGAATAAAGTGTCCATGATTACCGATACTGCTTATTCAATGTACTGCTTCAATAGTAGAAACTACACCAAAGAGAATAAAAGCCTTAATATTACTCTTCTGGCAAAAAAGATATAGGCCTAGGTTATTTGAACAAAAGGTTCTGATTTCTTTCTCAAATCCCACATGGGAGAAGTTATGCTGGCCACAGGGATGTGTATATCATCTAGAAGTGTGTGTAGGATATCTAAAAGTGTATGCATCTGCCCATTTATCCCAGCCCAGAATAGTCCAGCCATCAGGATGTGATGTGGAAGGCTTAGATTGAAATCCCTGCACTGAATCATGCCTTCCCAATGAAATTGTTGTCTGAACTAATACATTCCAAAAGTTCAGTTTTGATCAAGCTGCATTTTCTGACAAAAAAAAGTTTGTTCTTTTACTGAAAAATTCCCAGGCAACTGTAGTCAGACATATTTGCATTATCCTCTAGTTTAAAACACTTGCAGGGACATAACACAGTTTCACTGCAGTGTTACAAACCCAAGCAACATCCCAATATGAACTAACAAGGTAGCAAAAAGCAAAGATTGAGGTTTAAAACATGAGCAGTTGTCTCCTTTCATTCAAGCTACTGTGAGGAGGGATTGAATACCCATATATCTACTTAGTTTGAGAAATCTGGACAGGGAAGACTTCTGAAGGAAACTGTGGTGCTTGGACACTGAAGTGATGAGGGCCATATAAAGATGAAGGGTGAAATATTGGCCACATTGAGTTCAGTGGAGCCAGGATTTCATCCTAGATATATGTATGTCAGAATTGCGTCCCCACTCTGAACTCTAGGGTACACATGTGGGGACCCGCATGAAAAAAGGAAATAACCCCCCCAAGCTTATTTTACCAGCTTAGGTAAAAATGTTCCCCCCAGAACACAACTTCTCCTGTGTCTGGAACAGATATGCTGCCACCATCAAAGTGAGAATGTCTCAAAAACTATGGGACATAGGCCACTTGAAGCCCTTCTTTCCCTTTCCACAAATTCCCCCCTAAAAACCTATTTCCTCCCTGGAAAAGGCTTGAGAGAAAAAAAACCTCTCCTGATCCTGCAAGACTTGCCCGATACAAAACCAGCATCTCACACAATGGAAAACAAGCAGTCAAATTCTTAAAAGAAAGAGTTTAATTAAAGAAAAAAAGAAAGGAATAAATTCCTTATAAATTCAGTAGAACAGCACGTATAATAATCAACAAAAGAATTAAGAAACCAAACCTCTTCCCTGAGGTAACTTTCTCCCACTATTGATATCTCTGCTGAGCCTTACAATATTAAGAAACACAAAGCTAATCCCCCACACTGGAGAATTTTCCAAGGATAGAATAAGAGAACTTACTGTCTAACTTTACTTGTTGTTGCTGATTAGAATATTAAATAGGTAGAGAAAAAGACATAGGTGTGATTCATCCCATAGCTAGGCAAAACAGAGAGGGAGAAAACTGAAACTAAAAATCCCCTTTGTCTTCTGAGGAATTTCTTATTGGTCAGTTGTCCACTTCTCAGGTTACCTTTCGCTTAACCTCTTACAGGTAAACAATAATTCTAGGCTACTTTATACTTATGACAATGTGGAATCAGAAGCTCACTGAGAATTAACTACAAAGGTGAAAATGACCAACTTATTGTTATTGCTCAAGATAAAATAAATGAACACAAAAAACCCAAACTGCATTTAAATGAAAGTAAATTAAATCAGCTGAGACTCTTCTGTTGACAGTCTTGAGATTTGAACTTTTGGGGACTCCAGGAGGAGAATTGCCAACTATGAATTTGATCCTTTCTTGGCCAGCAGATGTAAGTTTGCTGGCTAATATTTTTGACAATGTCAGTCTTGACCTTTGGACTGGAAGGATTTCCCCCCTTCTAGTAGGTTTGGGTGGTGAGAGACTGATGGCTGTTACTAATGTAGACAGTACTCTTTGATCATTTTTATTTAATTCGTAGCAAAGACTGCATGACCGTTAAACAATATTCTTAAAATAAATACAGTAGACTCCTGATTATCTGTGCTGGGGTTAACCGGGCTGCGGATTAACCGGGACATCTAAAACAGGGGTCGGCAGCAGAAGCCCCAAAGCAGCCGCAGGCTGAGCGCTCAGCCTGCTGCTGCTTTGGGGTTTTCTCCGCTGGCCCCTTGCCATCTAGGGTCTCAGCCCAGCCAGCCTGGGTGTAGGAAACCCTGGCTGGCAGTGGGCTGAGACCCTGGCTGGCAGGAGCCTGGAGGGAAAGTCCAAAGCTGCGGCAGGCTGAGCACTCAGCCCACGGCTGCTTTGGGCTCTCCCTGCAGGCTCCTGCCAGCCAGGGTCCTGCTGTCTGCCCCACTCAGCTCCTGATGCCAGCCTGGGTGTAGGTTTTATTTACATGGGTTTTTTTAATTAATTTATTTATTTGGTCTCAGCTTTTCTTAGTCTTGGATTTCTTGGTCCTTAAATTTAGATTTTTCTTTAACCGCCGAAATTTTCATTTCTTCCTGTTTTTCATAAGGTATCTATTTTGGTAACATGAAACAGACACACGTTAGGATTTCAGGTGTCTTTGTTCTCATGCCACAAGATAATTTCCTGGAAATTACTCTTTAGGTGCCACATTCAAGAGAAGTCTTCATATTTGTAACAACGAATAGGAGGACATTTGGCAAAGATAAAATATAACAATCTTTCATTGGTACGTTTCTCCATAATGAATTTTCACAATGCTTTTATGACACTATTGCAGTCTACTTAATTATCTACTGTCAAATAATTATGAAACTTAAGTGGCTAGTAAAGTGTTCTGTCCTGTAATTACTTAAGTGTTGGATAATTATGTGGTTTGACTTGGATAATACTGTATGCTATTACATTGTTATATCTGTTGGATGAAGTGAATGTAAAAGAAGCAATTATTGTTATCTAATATATGGTAATTATGAAAAGCAAAACGTGACTCTAATTTTTATTTATTTAGTTTTTAATATAGTTAACTATTTTTTTAACATGGGCAAACAATGCTGTTTCCTTTGGTTTCATTCTTCAAAATGACTGAACCGTTTTTTCAGATTTTTTTTTTTTTTTTTAAAAAAAACCAACAGCTTCAGGCAGAGACCCAGCACAGAAAACTTCAGGTCAAACTCTTTTTGGCAAAATTTTGAGCAACTGAAAATAAGGCCCTATATGGGCCTGGCCAACCCACTCTGCAGCAGGAACCTTCCCCAAACGCCTCCCGCCAGCCCCGGTTTGCCAGATGCGCGCCCCACTCCAGCCAGAAGACCAGAGAGAGCTGAAGGCTGAGGAATGATGGAAAGATGAGACCATTGATATCTCTGGGTGAGAGCTACAACCGTACCTGAGAAGCATTTCAACTAGAGAGGTTGGAGTAAGGCGTGGTGAGATCCAGAATTGCTCTAGAGAGAGGAGTGGCATGACAGATGCTGGAGCTGTATTTGGCATGTCGAGAGACTGCTGGGATGTGTCAGACTGAGTGTACTATTTAGACTGTGCTGGGGAATTCTGGATTATGGTTGTGAGACTTTTTGTTAAGATTTATATGCATCGGGCTTTTTTGTAATAATGAATGCAGCAAGAGCTATTTATACATGGAAAGCTGGTGTGGAGTTACTGAGGACTCTGGAAGAAAAGAGGAAGTGAGATGTGCACCTGTCATGTTGTAGCCAGCCACTAGAAGGCACCCCAGGCAGGGCTAATTTATGACACTTTGTCCCATCCCCATGCTGGTGTCACGCATCCTGAGAGAAAACTACCAGATCTTACTGTGTAGAGGTCCAAAATCTCCCTACAGCTTGTTTAAAAGGGAGAGAGAAACTACAAAGGTTCATAGGCTCAATGACTTACAGCTAGCTGCTTAATAAGGGGAAAATGTAGAAGGCCCTGGGAGAGGTTTCTGGCAGCAAGCAGAAAGGGCAAAATTAAATCTGTTTTATTTTAGGGAGCTTTTGTAAGAATTCATTTGAAACAATTTAGTCTGTCTAATGTAATTAAGTCACTAAGCAGCATAGTATGGTAGCCAGCAGTACTTATCAAGGATTAAGAACATTTAATTAATTAAGTACAGTACTACATGACTAGAATGGGATGTAAAGTATTAGATACAGTAGGATGAGTTACGACAGATGATTGATTTGTCATAATAAATAAAATTGTGTATTGCAAAAGTCACCTCATCTTTATTTTGAAAGGTCAATCTTGCTATTTAATTAGCTCAAGTAGGCATTAATTCTACAAGGTATTTAAGCACATGCATAACTTTTAAGCATGCGAGTAGTTGAATTGCCTTTATTAGCATGACCGACATCAGTATTATCCTGTTGCTTGTGTATATTTAGTGCATTTAGTCACAAAGATGTCTGACCTATGAGTAAATACTTAGAATAAAACCTTGAATTTGAAATGGCAGTAGACCACATTTGGCTGATCTTGCGGTAAAAATCCCTGAGGGTAGAATTATTTCAAAAGCGATTTAGGCATGTTTGAGCCTAAGGCTGTCTCCACATTTCCCTGCAGTTCAGTCTACAGGGGGTATGAATAGCAGTGCTCACCAACGTGCTGCTCTGTAATTCCCACATGTAGATGCTGCAAGTGCAAACTAAAAGGCTCTTACTATGTATTAATATCTTGTTTGAAGAGGAATACACTAAGGCTACATCTACACTGCCAAGCAATAAAACACCTGCAAGTGGCCCAGATCCGTTGACATAAAATTACAATGTAGACATTCAGGATTGGGCTGGAGCCAGCCTGAGCGCAAATCCCTACACTGCAATTTTATAGCCTCACAGCCTTAGCCATGTGAGCCTGAGTCAGCTGACACAGGCCAACCATAGGTGTTTTAATGAAGTGTAGAGATACTGTAAGAACCTTACCATTTACGCCCCAAGTGTCCACATGCAGGATGTACAGTGCAGCCTTTTGCGACACACTGCTATTCACACTCCGAATTGAGGGGCAGTGTGCACAAGTCTCAAGTGAGTCACTTTTGAAAATGGTGATTTAGGAGCCTGAGTCTTAAGACCCAGAATTTTAAAGGTATTTAGGTGTCGTTGCACTCAGCACTCCCAAACAGAGCCAAAATCCCAATGACTGTGAATGGTACTTAGATTTCCAGGTGCTCTAAATCACTTCTGAAAATGAGATTTAGGCTTCTAAATCAGTTAGGATTGCAAGGCTGAATACAGCAATGCATAAATACTTTTAAAAAATGGACTTTAGGTGTTTTGAACATTTTATCCTCACCGTGTCTTCACTCGAGCTTCTTCTGTTGCTCCAACTGATGGAGCTGTACTGGTCAATTACAGGTTCAGATTTTGCCACTAGATAAAGTGCTGTCAATTATCTACCAGGAGGGAAGTGTAAGTGGGACTCAGAGGAGTCTAAGTTGTTGTATTTACATCTTATTCCAACATTTGTTCATGTATGTTATACCAATTTAGCTCCTTTAGTTTTTGGTATAAGAGTTGAGCAATACTGCAAAATAAGTTAATGGAAATGAATTTTAACTTCATAATCATGACTTTTTGAACCAGAAAACTGTTTCTAACAGCTATACCCATTCAGTTAAGAATCAGATACGCATACATGACCTACGTGCCAAACCAAAACAACTCACATTGTAAATACGCTCACAAATTGCTTCTGAACTAAATAGACTGAGAATTACTCACAGACATATGCATAACAAATAAATCTGAGAAAACGGCAATCTGTTCACAGGCCACTCATGAATAGAAAAAGGGCTGAAATCTATTAAATGTGGTATTGACCAGGAATTATTTCCTGAGCTCTACCAATATGAAATTGTATCATACTGTAATTTTGAAACAGTCACTGAAAAACATTATTTGTATTGGTTTGTGGACTTAAGAATAGAAACTGCAGAATGAAATGCTATTAAGCAGCATTCAGATCTAGCTAGCAACTTTAGAGGAAATAATTTCCTGTTGCATTCAGAAAACATGAAAATATGAATAAAACAATCAGCACTTCACTTGTACTGTATAGAAAAACATATTAAATTCCATCTAATCTGTCTTAAAGTATCTAGATACATTATATTTCTTTGATTCAGCTTAGTTGTCTCCCAGGGAAAAACGAGAGAAATGATGTTCTAATTAGTTGTGTGTTTACTCAGCTTTTGCTTAGGTTGCCACTAAACTGGTTCACTTCATATACTTTCTGCCACAGCAGATTTAATATTTAATTAAAAAAAACATTAATGATGGCACTCCACTGAATTTCCTTTAGATAAGCTCCAGAACTATCACAATCCAAACAAGGATTGCACTCTGGGAAATGTGCTTGAAAACAAAGCAAAATGAAAGGCAATAGTGAAGTGTTATTTGAGTGCTGATAGTGTTACGTTACACTCACAGGTGAACCTCTTCGTTTTAGACTGAATTCAGAAGTAGAATGTCAATTCACACTGCAGTGTTACCAGTCTGTTAAAGAGCCTCTGGTGCAAATTTTCTAGAAAAACAAGTTTTGACAAACTTCTAGTCTGTGTTTTTCCCTTTCCTGTTTTAGGTATTTATCAAATGTTGTCTAGTTAAACAGACAACTCTCCGGCTTTAACCATTCCATTCTTCTTTCTGCTCATGAAATATGTTCCCATCTAGGGGTTTGGAAGCATTTCTGGTTGCATCTTTTCCTCTTCCACAGTCACACTCTTCCTTGTTCCTTGCCAGAATAAGCAGCAGAAGTAAGAGTTACTTATTTTGAGAAGAAAAAAAATACTTTTGCCATTTTCCAAATCATCTGCCATGCAACCTGGAAAGTCTAGCTGGGTTCATACTTGTATGCGCTTTTATTACTTTATCTGGACCCACGTGTGTGCCATGGCTTATGGATGAAATTCACAAATGGTCTCCACTTCAGATAAAAACTGGTGTAAACAAGCTTTGGAAGGGAAATACTGAAAGGGTCAGGGGATGGAATCCCTTCCTGACCAATGAGAAGGCCACATGGATTATCTGAATACTAAACAGCCACCCTCATAAACAACATTTCAACCTGAGTTCCTTTCCGTGCTTAACTGCAACCGGCGTACAGGCTTCTTCCTTTCAGCTGAGCAGAGGTTCCCTGTGCAGTTGCACTGCTGACCTCTGTACCTGCTTAGCCTTACTGTGGGTCTGAAATGGTGATAAGGGCCCCACATAGCTTCTCCATACTGAATACAGCGTGAAGTGAGATCCATGAATGAAAGTCATGTGACCAGACTGGTCAGACAAGCAAATACGTATTCTTTTGTCTAAGGTAGCCTGGGCTTATGCATTGCTTGCTAAACATATTTTAAGAACATAGTTCTAGCACACATGTAATTCTTTGTATACCACATACATACATCATGCAACAATTCTAATGATTGATGAGTGATTAGTTTTCCTTTGATACTACATGATGTCTTGTAGGTATATATCATAAATATGTTGGGTGCAGTGAGTCTGTGACACCTGACAAGAGTTGCTGATGAAGTGGGTCTTAGCCCACGAAAGCTTATAATCCCTAAAATCTGTTAGTCTATAAAGTGCTACAAGACTCTTTGTCACTTTTGCAGATCCAGACTAACACGGCTACCCCTCTGATACTTGACATAGAATAGTTATCTGCCAATGGGCCTGTGTGTCACACACAGTCATAAGGCTACTCCCCTAGTGGTTGTTTCCACTTTGAACTGGAAAGTGTACTTTCCAGCTCAAGGAGACACTAGTGTGCTAAATATACAGTGTGAGTGCAGCGTGCAAGCAGCAAAGAGGCAAGAGTGAGGGAGGCCTGAGGCAGCCATCCAAGTACACACCTAGTGTATTGTCTGAGTATATACTCAGGTGGCTTGCAATTCAGGCCACTGCGGCTGCACTTCTATTTTTAGTGTTCTTGCTACACAAACTCTAGCGTGGGAGTCTCTTGTCAAACGGGAAATTTATGCCTTTCAGCCTTAGTGTAGACATTCCTTAAGTACCCTAACCTTCTACATGCTCTTAGTACTGCCAAGCTTGAATTTATTCCAGTTTAATCAGTATCCAGATCATTACAAACTATGTACTCTATAAGAATTGTTTATGTGCCAAACACTGGGAAATAGAGCAAACTTTTTATGACTGAATGCTTTTCTATCAGTCTGTGGTTGGTGCAACTCCCAGCATGACACTTTGGTGTCACATGACTCCCTTGCACACTGATCAATCTGACCACTGCCGTGTATATTCGGCAGTGTTCTTTGCATTATCTTGTAGGTGCTTCGTTTGTAGACTAAATTCCAGTATTATCTCTTCTTTTCACTGCAGCCATTTATAGAATTGATTTTTTTCCCCAATAATTTTTCAGTAGCTCTTACATCACTCTCCTCAGGCCTGATCCAAAATGCATTGAAGCCAACAAATTCCCATTGACTTGGGTTTTGGATTTGGTGTTTTGTCATCATGGTGAAACTGTAAATGCATGTTTTCTGCATCACGTGTATGTGTCCAGCAGACGTTGTTTTACAATTATGTTAATCCAGCTACATTTTATTTACAAGCCTAGTCTCTTAAATGATCCAGATTCTTCTGGAATGGCTTGCAGTATAATTTTATTCTTTGAACCAGAAGGGCCCTTAAAGGTCAAAAAGTCCCAGTTGTCTAAAAATCCCAAATGTTTGCACTGGCTATAAAGGACCCGGCACACTCTGCTGTCAAAGTCAGCAATTTTACCAGCAAGGGGTACCATACATTACAGAAAATGCAGTTTTAAATTCCTATCTCTTTGTCTAGTTCAGGTGCCTAAACTCTAAACCTCTGAATGTGTCTGATTGCCAACATGCTCAATTATATATGCACCATACTTGCCTCCCATTCTCTTGACTAGCTTGTCAATACTCCCAGTAATATTGTTTGCCACTGAAAGAATAATCACTGCCTGCTTGCTTGCTTGCCTCTTTTGACAAAAATGCACACATCAGTGAGCTGCCGCCGCCTCCTAATATTTTTTTCTTGATTCTCTAGCTACCTCTATTTATTGTCTCGTGTTATATAAACCCATCCACTGAATCGGCCTCGCCATCCAATTCCTGAAAGCTGTTGGGGGTGTGTGTACCTCTATTTTATTCATTTTTTACTATACATCTTTCCTCTTTTAGTACCTCTGCTGTATCATCCTATTTCTCCTTCTTGTGTCTGCAGATTCTTTGTTGCCTCTCCTGAATCTAAAAGCAGTCATGGGTCACCAGTAAACTTCCCCTGTTCATTGATCTTCTGGACAACAGAAAGTTATCTCTTTAAATTAGTTGCAGTATCTGCATGCTAATATCATAAGATATTTAGATTAAGGGCCAGATCCACAACTAGTGTAAATTAGTATAGCTTTAGAAGCTAGGGCAATTTATGCCACATGAGGTCTGGCCTAGACTTAATATTTTTAGGTTCACATTCCAGAAAAGCACTTAAGCATGTGTTGAACTTTAAATACATGAGTAGTGAACGGGATTGAAAACTGAGAATAGGTCAGATCTTCAGCCAGTGTAAACTTATGTGGCTCCACTGAAATTTGGAGATACATTAATTACACTAGTTGAGGGTTTAGACTGATTCCCTATTGTGCTTAAAGTTTAGCTTTGTTCAGGGCTTTAACTTAAATTTATACATCAGATTATCTCCATATCTCTCATTTTACTAATAAGAAATATAGCTTTGTTGGGACTTGCCTTTTCCTTTGGAATTTTAACTTATTAAATGGTTTCTTTGAGAACTGTGGTGAAAGGAGAGAAGATGGTGTCTATTCTGCTTGGCTCAATAGTATGAAAGGTCACAATTTAAGATATATTTCTCTGCAGGAACAAACTTGGAAATGAGTTTAAAATATTTTACTTACAACTAACATTGGAGCCTGGTTCCTGGAGATGACCATCTCACTGAAAACAGATATTATGTGTCAGCATGGGATCCCATTGTGAAAGATTATCCAGCCGAGTTTCCAAATACCTTTAATACTGTAAGCAACTACTATTTCAAGCCAGAGTTTTCAAAGTAACTTCAGCAATCCAAAACATCTAAGCAAGTGTGTGTGGCCTGACTTTTAGACGTAAAGACAGCTGCAGGTCTGCAAATCAGGTACATTGTATTTAGGTACCTAAACTGGGACTTCTTTTGGCACCGGTTCAAGAATTTGTACTGCATTTTGGGTGGTGAAAGGGAGAGAATTGGAAAATAGATCTGGACAAAATTCTTGTTTAGATAGCTAGATATGTCTAACATTCCTACTATTGCTAATCAAGGGTCAGCTACACTGTCATTAGCAACATTAGGAACCGTGGAGTAGGCAGCTATCTCAGTTGTTTTCACTACAGCCTTAATTAGACTTGTTCTGAGCAGGTTTAATTAAATGGTGCTTAAAATGAATTTCAGAGCCAGACAGCAATACTGGTGGAACTGAATTGGTGTTCCCAGTTTCTACTTGGAAATTCTTTTCTTTAAATAGCCTAGTGTTTTGGACAAGAATAATGAACCCAAAGCTACAGCCCTTACTCATGTGAGTGGTCCTACTAAAGACAAGGATTAGAATGAATAAGGACTGTATGATAGGATTCAATCAGATAACATTGAAAATGCTATAAAACCCCCACAGATTTTCAGATTCTGTCTAGGTAGGTTTTGCTACTATTTGTGATACATTATATAATGTATAATGCCTATTATACTGTCTGCAGGACCCTAATTCTTGCTATAGGCATGACAGAGTTACTACTTCAATGATCATTCCTGAAAGTGCCAACTATCTCCATGTAACACAAATGATCTGTAACCCAGATTATATGACATCTTCCAGAATTAAATTGTAAAGGAAAAATATCCTATTGCCATATTCAAGATCATATGATAGGAAGATTAAATAAGATTCTCATCTCTGCTATACTAATTTATAGTCACAATCTGTGGCGAAATAGAAAGTCATAGACATTAAGTGCAGCACGTGGTTCTTTTATTATCAAATTCATGTTGTACTCTACCCTTTAGCCTTCATGAGATGGTTTTGATTTAATTTGTTGCCATTTGTTACACTAGATAAGTTAAAAAAGTTGTTATATACTTAATCGCTAAAGAAAGTGCCTGAAAATCATAGCGTTGGAAACACAATCATAGATCAAATAATAATAATTTTTTTACTCTGAATCTACAGAACATCTTAAATTGATTGTAGATGTGTCTGCTACATATAAAAGGTTTTGGCCTCAATCTTTCTGTTAAAGGCCTTTTATCTTCAGATCTTTTGTTCCTTCCAAAAATACATTTTTTATGCTGAAAAATTCTCACTCTCCTCCATCTCAATTTATTTACTGGGAAACTGGTCCCATAGAACACGTACAGAACCTTCTTAAGGAAAGAGCAAAAGAATGAGCTTTTAGTTTAATCAGTGCCAGTAAATGTGATTCAGAAATCTCGGATCTGAGGATGCACTGGTACAATTGGTTATATTCTTGAAAGGGCAACATAAATTTTAAATGGTGGGACTAAGCAGTTTATAAACATAGTCAAACTGAATGAATATTTTCCTTTGGTACAAGAACTCTGCCTGGAAATGTTTTTATATTCTGTCATACAGGATTTGATGCTTAAGATCTTTGGAATAGTGTTTATAATGTAAATGTAATTTATTCAATAAATAAGATACAACTGCTTTCAGAGTCCTTTCTACACAATTTACTTGACTTTAAATATGGATTTAGATGGTATCTATTCAATTCTCCACTACATTTTGGAAGAACTGAAATATTCTGATTTAAAGTTTCAGTACTTTTGTAAATGAAATGCAAGATCGTATGAGTAAAGACTATCAATTGCATATGTCAACAAAAAATGTGAATTCAGTGCCGAAGGTCAAAATCCTGTATTTGATTAAATGTATATTTATGAAATATAATAAAATTGTTCTTTACATTTTTTTATCCTGTAAGAATCAGGTGCCATTGAATGATACTTCCTTAGCTCCAGTGATAGTTTGTTATGCATGTGTGCTGGCTCTCTTATTTCTCATTTTGCTTTCCTCCTGTTGAAATATTAAAACGCAAAATTCATCATATGATGACATTTATGGGGATTTTTGAATATTCTTGGAGAAAACTCTCAATGGATGAATCTCCAGAAAGTTCTGTGTCTGAGTGCCTCAAAGTTAGGATGCTTATCTGAAGTTCATCTCCTGATATCCATAAAACCACCTGAGGTAGAAGACTGAGCTGACAATTTCATTGGATATTGCTTTTTCATGGGATCTTCAATATAGCCATCACAATATAGTGTGATGGTCACTGTCCTCATAGTATTAGTGTTTTTAGTCCTACATGAAATTAGGAAATTTAGAAATGTAAAAAAATTAAAAACCAAACACACTTTATTAATTTTTTAAAAAAGTTGGGGATTGACTTTTGATCAATGACTGTTAATGAACCAGTTCATCTAGCTCTAATGATGTCGAACTTGATTCTCAGCCTGGCTGTGGCTCAAGGGACCACACTCCTGTTACACATTGCCAGTGGGCAGTTCCCGTGGCATATGGGAAATGACTGGCACCTCTGCTGTTCTGCCCTAGTCCTTGGCCCAGTATAGGGGCATGTTCAGAGTGGAATGGGAGTCGGATGGAGCTCTGCTCTGTTCTGTTCTGTCAATTAGTGGTGTAATTTAGGCCTTACCTTCACTGTGAAAAAGTTGTGCTCTTAACTAGTCAGCCAACTCCACTTAAAATCCTGGTGAAGACCAGGCAATCTGTAGTCCCCATACATGTTAACTGGCAGAGTTAAAGACTAAGAGGGAGCATTGTGTTTCCCTGGACCTTCTAGCTTGAGTGAAAACAAGATGACTTGTTTTTTCTAGGATTTTTATTATGAGTTAGTTAACTCCAGAACACTTTTTCACACTGAAGACACTACCTTCGAGTAGGCTGGCAGTAGCTCCATGATATCAGAGTTGGGTCTCACCCACAGAATCATGGAACTGGAGCCAGTTTCCCAATGCATTCCCTGAGCTCAAGGGAGCTTTGGCACATCTCGGAATATATTACTGGACTTCACCAGTAATTATAGAATGCAAGGTAAAATGGACTAAGATAAACAAATTACAGTTTAGTGTACAGACAAATAGCATATTCCAGGATATAACCACTTAGCTAACTGTGTATTTGCTCCTTTCAATGTGATATACTGCCATATATGATGGTATTTTATACTTCTGTGGAAAAGGTTAAGGCAAACTGTCTGGGTAATCTGTTGACAATTAACCATCTTTTGTAAGAGGAGTGAACAGCCAATCTATCAACTTTGGCTGCGAAAAGAAATTATGCCATTGTCAAGGTCTTCCCCAAAATGAAATGGTTCTTCTCTCTCTTTGTTATAATATTAAATAATTCTATTCTAGGCAATTCTATTTGTGTGTTATACAGATCACAGATTTCCTGCTAAGAGTAAAAGGGAGGGTACAGAGAGGGGGAGACAGAAGAAACTGCTATTAACTGGAAACACATTTGTAGTGTAGCGCCATTCTGTTATTGAGCCCTTGCTGCTATGACTTTTTCAAAATTCCAAGCTAAAATACACCATCCACTAAGAGTACAAAAAACCCCTTAGCTGCTGAAATGACGTCTCATGAGCTGTCATAGCTCTATACGACACTATGGCATGGCATGATTTTATCCAGGTTCTTGGCTGCAATAATATGCAAAAGTTTTCTCTTTGAGTTTTACAGTAAAAGTAATCAACCCTGTCTTCCTAAAAATCATTCAAGATGATAATATCTCAAAATTCAAAGCTTTTGGAGACACTCTTTTCTTGTCAGCCACAAAGCACTTGAACTATTGGATTACAGCTTAAAAAACAATATGTTTTGTGAAAGATAGTTCCCACAATGGATCAGATCTTGACCTAGAAAATTATCTGAGGATACAGACATCGTAGTTTTTGCTATACTTTAGAAGGAAAGTTAATAATCCGGCAACAGCCTTATGCGAGACTGTTGCTGCACTCAATCTGACCAAAAGTGGATGCTGGAGGACTGTCTTACCATCATCTGGTATATCCTGTCACTTTGTTTCTTATATTTAGAATATTTTTGTGTGTATAAATGTTTTTACACTCTTAAGTTTAAGAGCATACATAAAACTAAAAGGGAAAAAGGGCTATATCATCAGCTGATGTAAATTTGACCTAGTTCTACTGAAGCTATAAATGGCCATAAATCTCTCAGATCCTCAGCTGGTTGAACTTCATGGACTTCAACAGAGCTGTGTCCATTTACATTACTTGAGGATCTGGCCTATTGTGTGTTTGTCATATATCTCATCAAGCTTGATTGTATTTGTTTGAAAGAGGTATTGTACACTGATATTTTCATATAAAAAGTTAATACATAAATGCAATGACTAAGCTAGTTCATTCAGTATTTGAGAGGATCAGAAGAAAAAATATTGTATACACTTCTCTATAGTTTCAAATTGCCAAAAGCTTAAAATAGTGGTGACCTCCTTTAGTTATACTACCAGCATGAGTATTAAAATGCAATCTAAAGCTTAGAGCAGGGACTCTGGATTTATTTCTAGCATTGGCAGCAATTTGGGTAAATCATGTAGCCTCTTGTATTATCTCTGTGAATTATAAGGTGTATGGTTAGTAAAATGTGGTTACAGAAGGTTCCACTGTAGCTATTACACTTTAAGATCAGCAAAAAAAACTAACCTCCACAAAACCAGTCTCCTAAACTAGCTTCATGAGGGGGACAAACCCTGAAAGACCGGCAGAAAAAGTGAGGTTTGGAGAACAAAAACTGTAAGGTTAGAATTATACACACACTTTTCTTTTTTATTGTTTTCCCCTCCAATGCAACTTATTGCCAAGCACCTATTGGTGCACACCCGTCAGGAGACTGAGTCGTAGGCACAGGCTGCAAATGGATAGTTGTATATTATACTTGAGGTAAGTGTGTAAACATCTAATTCAAGCAGAAATGGAAGAAAATTTGAAGAGAGACTATAAAGTGCTGTAAAAACCCCAGGTGCTTATGATCACTCACCACAAATGGAAGTGGTGGAAAATTGGAATTGGAGTCATGAAAGAGCATTCCGATGTTTGTGTTTTTGTTTTGTATTTTTTTGTGCTGTGTATGGAAGTAGCATGGAAGTAGCAAGGCCCAAACCTTCACACTCAAGTGTTTGAAGTTGGCTACAAAATTCCATATTTTAGATGCCTAAAAAGTGGCTTTATTTTCAGAAGTATATCCTCTATTCCTGTGTAAGTGATCTGATTTTTCAAAGTTGCTGAGCACCACATCTTCCAATGAGAGTTGTAGTTGCTTAGCATATCTGAAAATCATTCTGCCTTTTTTAAAGTGCTTAATTTTAAGCACTGAGTTCTTTATTAATAAAATATTTGTTGTATTAGTGTCTAAGGAGTGTCTAGTGTTGTATTAGTGTCCAACCAAGACCAGGACCCCATTGTGGTAGACATTGTTGAAAGGACAGAATAGCAGACAGTCCCTGCCGCAAAAATCTTACAATCTAAACAGATCTGAAAGGCACAGGCTGGTGGAAAGGGTATAACACACAAGCAGAGTGAACAATGTGATGGCAAATATTTTTGGCGTATTTGGGGGATAAGCTAAATGGAAAGAGCGGTGAAGGGATAAGGGGACACTTAAGTGAAGGTGGGTGAAAGGGGCAGGTGTGGAGTGAGACTGAGGGAGTGGAAGGGAGAAGTGGAGGTTGGAACAATCAGTCAGCTCAGGGCAGATAAAATCCGGTCAGAACTGTAGAAAGTTCTCTGAATGTTCAGAGATTTCTGCGTTAGCCTCTTCTCTGGAGGCTCCTGGTGGCTGGAGCCTCTGGTTGCTTATTCCCTGGTGTTTTTTCTCAAGGCCACATGGTGGAGGCAGGGGAGACATGACTGGGTTTCAGTGCCACGAAACAAATTGGGGTCCATCTGCACAGTTCTGGTCTGTTTGATGTTGAATGTGTTCTTTGATACTCCCACTATACAACAGCACCCGAAAATAAGACACAGGGCCAACGGATGGAAACTATATTGCCACTCCTGGTGAGTTCAGTAGGTGCTGGAGTGGGTCCATAGCTTATACACAACCCATCATTCTTATTTTTTCATTTTGGAAAGGGAAGTGGTATGAATTTTTTGTGTTCATGCTGACTTGGGAAGAAAAACTCTCTAGTTTTATTTTCAACCCTTGAACAATAACATTAAAATGTACAATTTCAAAGGTATTTTCCCTCTCTCCAACACTTGTTGAAGCAGCCCCCCAGTCTCTTGTGCATTAAGCAACCCTCAGGTGTAGCAAGGTCGTAGCTTTTATATACCAATGATGGAAGGAGGGAAAAAATAGCTCAGCAAGTAAGGAGAAGTTTTTTGACTATTTCTTTGATTGCTTTTAGATAGTGGGGAAATATGAAAGGTTAGATTTTTAGTTAATCATATAGAATTAAATCCATCTGAGTAAAACCAATTGGAAATGGTTTTTATCCTTGGCTCTGGTCCTTTGTTCTGCAATAACTGCAGCCATTTAATGTAAATTGTCCATCAAAGCACAATTCTATTCTGGCTTTTGGCAAATTACACAAAACTGTTTGCTTCCGCCCAGGGAAACACAAATGTGAGTAGTTGTGTAGGTTTATTTTATTTTTTCCCCTGCCTGACATATAGGTTGCCTGCACTTGAGGGCTGAAATGCTTTTAGGTGCAGCATTAAGTAAGCCTAGAAAGGTTACATGTAGTCCAGCAGAGCTGAAGTGAAGACATTTCAAAACGAGTAGCTTATGTGGTGTGATGACACCAAAAATTGCTCTTTCACCACATCAGTCATCATTTTCAAAACACTTCTCACTCTTTAACAACAAAATCACCATTGATTATAAACCTTTCATTTGGTCAGAGATGCACTGAGTGGTATGAAAATAATTCAGGTGCTTTCCAAATTGTTTATTCATTGCACAGTTGCCATTGTAGGATATATTGAGCTTTTCTCAGCTAAGAAAAGTTTAAGTTGCAACCTAAAATTGATAGAAGGAAGCCAGTCAGATGAATGTGGTGTTCTTTTGAAAATTCCACAACATAATTTCATCACTCTCTGCTGTCTAATTTATGTGATCACTTTACATTTATCCATCTTATTCTATCTATCCACAATGTCTTTTCATACATAAACACACAACTGTACTCACAGCTCTTCTATATATTTAACATCATTGTATGTTGGATGTCAAGAAGAACAAAGAACAGGCTAAGAATCCAGAAAAGTCATCCCTGGTTAGTGTAGTGGAATCTGTTGTGAGGAAGAAGGAAAAGAAGCAAGTCCGTGTCTAAGAAATAACACCGTGCTTTTTCCACTGCTTTTAAACATCAACAAAAACTTGTAATATTTTCTTCCTCTTACACTAGATGTAATGTTTTGGGTCTCTGTTCCTCCTTTGAAGGTGTACATAACTCTACTTGTTGAAATGGGTTGAAATAAGTACACATTCTGAGGGAAGAACAGAGAGTCAAACTGAGTAAGGGTTAATAACTTCCTATAATAAAATATGTATGCAAGTAGGATAAAACTGTTATGATGAAAAGTTTTAATGGCTGCCCTTAGATGGGTTCTTGGATCCAAAGACAATGTATGTGTGAAGTACTGTTTTTTAGCCTCAGTAGGTGGAACAATGAAGCCATTATACAGTAAAACCATCTGTAGACCTGGGGGCACTGCATACCCAGGCACTAGACTGCATGGCCAAATGAGAGCTAAACTGGGTGAAGCAACAGGGTTTACATGATTGCAGGCTCTGTGTGTGCTGAAAGGACAAGCCAGCGAAAGGAGTTGGGAGCAAGATCCTGAAAAGAAAGAGACAGTACTTCCTAGGCACACAGCTTTCCGGAATGGCAAACTGGAATTTTTGAGCAAGGAAACTGCCTGATATTTGCTTCCTCTCTGCTCAGGGAAACAGGACTTAATGTAATCTTGTCTGTTCACAAAACTGTATGTGAAGACTACACCTCGCTTCTGTCACTGATGTCTCATCCAAACTGAAATAACCCTGCAAATCCCTGAATTCTGGCTAACTGCTTGGGCCAAAGGGGCAATAATATCTGTCATTTTGGTATTTCCCAAAATAAATATGAGGCCTGTTCCATTGTTCATGGAAAGGCTCCTTTTTCCTTCTATAAGCATTTAATTGGGCTGTTAAAGTATAAGAATTGCCATACTGGAAAAAATGCAAATAACCCTCACTTAGTCCTGTATCCTGAACTGAGCAGTACCCAACACTGTAGAGAGAGGCATAGAATCTCCATAATGTATCCAGTTACACTACCAAGAGGACACTTGGTCAGTTTGTGTGGTCAGGCGTTAAGACTGATTACCATTTGTGACAAAGTTCCGAGACTGTATTGGTAGGTCCTGCACTTCCTGGCAGATTTAGGGGCCTCAGAAACTCATCTAGGCCCAGAGTGACCTCCCTTTCTCAGTAACTAATTAAGGGAGGCAGAAAAGTGGGGAGCCTGGGCCCTCCCTCTACTCTGGACTCCAGCCCAGGGACCCTAATAGTATCAGCTAAGATGGCTGACCTTTTATCCACAAAACACAATTCAATTCCTTGGGCTACTTCCCCACAGGAGTCCCCGCTTCTTCAAACTCCACTTCACGCTTACCTCAGGGCCTCCTTCCTTCAGTATGATATGTTGTCCAACACTCAGTCTCACCAACAGCATAACTTCCTTCCACAGCTCCTGACACCCACAGCCCACCTGACTAACTGGGAGGTTTTTATCTGGTTTCAGCCAGTCCCTGATTGGCTTCAGGTGTCCCAATTAGGCTAGCTGTTTCTACTCCTTTCTAGAAGGTTCTTAATTGGCCCCAGGTGTCTTGATTGGCCTGGAGTAGCCTTTGTTTGGCTATCCAGGGAACAGGGACCTGCACATCCTGAGACTAATGTACCTGCCTTCCAGCACTCTCCTATATCCTTCTGGTCTGACTCCGTCACACATTTTTTTTTTTATTCCCACCATTGTAGCTATGGAGACTATTTGTAGTCTTATAAACGAGATTCAGACAGTAGAGATTGAAACTCATTCAGAGTACCTCTGACATGCAAGGATAGATGACATTATATAACACTGTTTCTCTGAAAGAGAATTTTAATTAATGCTGTAGGTGATGTTTAGAAGTGTGAACTTTGGCAAGTTTTTGAAATTTTTCATACAATTTAAACACATCCATGCTGAGTCGTGTCTCCAAAAAGTCACACTTCAGACATACTAAAGTCAGACAGACTGAGAAGCAAACCATTTAAGACCAATAATGATGAAGGCAATTAAAAGGCGTGAATATTTGGAAGCAAAGCATAGCTGCTGAGCAGTTGCACTAATCAATCTAAAGTCAATAACCTCAGTTCTTAAAATATCAAATCATATTGAGAATGGGATTGTCTCTTTAATTTAAACTATTTTTTGAATGCTGTTAAAATCTGTCCCATTTGTGACTATAAATACTATATAGAGGCTTTGGAAAAATAATTTCATTATGTCAGTTTTTGGTGTCCAAGAAAGAAAACTGCTATACTGTAAATGAAGAAAGATATGTTAACAAGCATTCCAAAATAATAATAAAGATATACTTACTGGAATAAAGAACTATGTATACATATTGTTGTGTACAGTACATAAGTCAAATCCTTAAACTTTAATTTAAAGACGGCTAATAAAATGAAGAGTGTGGTTTATTTAAAAGGCTCATTCATTTAGTTAACATACTGAACAAAGCTAACTTGACTTCTGCTGAACTGAAATAATTAATTAGCAATCAGAGTGGCTTGAGGACATGTAAATGCCAGGAGACAGAGGGCAGAATAGGAAAATACTGAGAACTTGAGGAGGAAAAGCCATAGTCAGTTTGAAATTGGATGTCTTTCTCAAGACTTATTAAAATTGCTAATGGGGAGAAACCCTAATATAACTGGTTATGTTGTTAGTGAACCTCTCTTAATACTGATGAATAGTAGCTGAAGAATGTAGAATGTGTGGGTTCTGTTGCAATAGCTCACAGAACAATACTTAGTGTTAAATCCTGAGTGAAATGGGGAGTTGCAGACACACATCAGCAATAGGAAAAAGAGGGGACATACTGGAAATCAGCAGTGGGAAGGAAGCACAGGCTGCTTTCACATTTGTGGAACCACATGTGAAGATGATGTGGGATTTTATCCAGGTCCCCACTACCACTCTGTAAAACCATAGCATCCTGCCTCTACCTCCAAACAAATAGTAGTGGAAATTCCTGGTAGAGTGGAAGATAGACGGGGGCTGGGTGGTGGTGATCATAGTGCAAAAGAATGAATCTTGGGTTGGAGAGGTGCAATGATACATGGGTTCATTGTGTTTTATGCAAAGCATAGGCTGCTTAAGCCTAAAGTTGTATCTGGAAGTTAGCAGTAAGAGGGCCAGGGAGTGCAGTGAACCCTGTTACCGCTAGAAGAATAAGAGTGAAAATAGACATTGGAATGAGCAAGAATGTACATACAAGAAAGAAGAAGAAAGTCAGAGAAAAGTAAAAACCTGCTGTAGTATTGCACAATTCTGAGATCTTAGCCACGCTTTTAATTACTAATAACACAGAGCAAAATGACTTCCTCGTCACAGAGATCTGCATATTCAAATCCTGTTCCACTGTGGATCTTAGTGCTTTGAGGGCTTCTTAGTGCCTACCAAATTCGTTGCTTACACAAATACATATGCCTGATATACTTATGCCTTTGGACTGGCTTTGTTCATAGTTTACATATCCAAACTATGCCTGCACTTGCACATGAATCCCTCTCTGTGCAATGCTGAAGCATCAAATAAATTTGCTCTAGTTTACCCACGCTAAATATGGGTAAACTCTCTACTCAGTTTAGTATCTGGTATGGTAAAACTAATTTCTTATCTTGCAATAGATCACTTGATGCTTCCGCTGAAAGTTGTATCTTTAGATTCTCTGGAAGGGTACTTTGTTGCACACAGTCACATGTGCTGCCTGAACAGCTTTATTCTTTCAAGTGAATTTTGTCCCTGATGCATTTGTTTTCACAGAGCTCATTATACAGGTCCCTTCTTACAGTATTTCCAATATAACTCACCTTTTAAATAAGTTTTCTAATGGTCTGGCCACAAAGAAGATACTTATCTGAGATGCTTTATCTGACACAGTTAACATGGAGTTAATTTGGTTTACATAATTTTTATCTTGGATCACTTCCTCTGTTTTTCTCTTACTTAAATTTCCAGTTGAGAAAGCAGTAATCATAGTTTAGGAATAAATAAGGTCAACCTTTGTCAACAAATATTTGCTTTTATTAGACCATATGCTAAATGATTCCTCAAAGAATCATTTTAATTTTCCCAAATTCATAGTGCTGCCTTAACGTCTTCAGTTCTGCTCCATATGTAGACAGTGCAAGCTGATATTTCTGCTTAAGGAACTTGAAATGTTATGTTGTGATGAGGTTTTGGAGTCACGTGACTTTGTATAAGTCTTCTGGCTATGCAGTAGTCAATGATTTATTTCACATAAGGCTCAAGAGTGGTATCACCTTTGTGACCCTCATTACACTATTAACATAAAAACTGCTTCAGTCTTGCAAGTTGTGATTCACATCTTCACTATAAGTGATTGTGTCCAACAAACCTGCCTTTAAGTCTAGAGACCCAGAGAGATCTTTGGTGTTAATTAAAATACATCTTCACTGTTCAGGAGAGGTATGAAAAAAGAGATTACAATTACTTTTTACAACAGGAAAAACAGTATTTAGAGAAATTATATGGAAAGGGCATGTGGGTGGCAGGTGGGGGAGTTATAACTGATAACAGTTTGTAGTAATTTTGTAATCTCAGCAATTTATATTTTGAATATCTGCTATGGGCCAGATTCTGGTACCCTTATTTATGTTAGGTAACACTTTATCCCCAATATTCTTTCATTTATTCAGATGAAAGGGGTATTTGAAATAGCTACAAACATAGGGCTTAAAAATAATAAAATATATTAGAAACAATTACATCAAATACAGCTGGTTTGGTGTATATTTTCCCTTCTAACGTTTACTTGCTAATAAATACTATAAAATTGCCAGTATCTGTTAATGTCTCTCACAACGCCAGTGTAAGCAAGTAGATATAATTTCCTTTTAAATAACATTGAATATATGGGAGTAGACTTGTATGTCTGAAAGGTTACAATGGGCCAGATGATTCTGATCCAAAGCCTGAAAATCTAAGGGCCTTATCCAAAACTTAATTAAATCTGTGGAGAAATTCCCATGGATTTCAGTTGCTGTTGGATTAAGCCCATTGATAGAGCCTGATCCAAAGCTCATTGAATCTGACAGGAATCTTTCCACTGATTTCATTGTGCTTTGAATCAGGCCCATAGTGTTCCAAGAGCTGTTGAGATGCGACTGTTTTATGCATTGTGTTAAACAAATTGATTTCAATGTTTGCCTCTGGTCTCAAACAATGGCAGAATGGTCTCTTTTATTGTATCTATTGTACATGGTGGTACATATATACGGTGTAGGTGAGTTGTGTGCTGGAATGCAGGATCAGGCCCATTCAAAGAAAACATCCCTAGTTATTTATTTTTGTAAACCTCAGCTAATGATCTCCATTTGTGTAACTGGGACCCAAAGCCTACTATTCTTAAATGTGTCTGCTTAAATCGATGATTTTTCTTGCTTCCCCATAGTAGTAAAATAAGGGAGCATCCAAAATAAAAGGACAGTGAATTTGGAATGAGTAAAGAAGGTCATCTTTACCCAGTGTAATACTATGCTTATTCAAAAATGGTGAGGTCAAGGCTAAAAGGGATAGCCAGGTATCTAAGACACGTGTATAATGATTGGAGTACTGACACATTGTGAAATGAAGCTATTAAAATTCTAGATTTTATTCTAAGTAATGATAAACCACTTATTTCAAAATGACTCTTTTAGTGCATGAGAAAAACAACTTAATAAATTCAAACTGAAAGTGAATTATGATTAATATTCATTATCACTAATAGCTTAAAAATCTCCAACAAATGTATCTGGAGATAAGCATTTTAATGTTGACATTATATAGTTAGTAATTTTCTTTCGCTTTGTGACATGATTGTGTCTCAGATCTTTTAAGAAAGATGGAAATTTGCCATTTGTCTCTTTTCATTCCCACTGGGTGAAAATGAAAGTAAAATAACTAAAACGGATAACTGTTGGAGGACAGGCCTTATTTATATGCAGAGGAATGTCTGTTTGGGGATCAAAAGCCATCATGCAGTGGCTTTGAAAGAATGAAATCAAGCTGCTTAAAGGGGAGACTGTTATCTGCTGGTTCTGAAACCTAATTGTGACATTAAGTGTCAATAATGTGAACTATTTTGCTGCTGCTTATTTTGGAAGAGAGGTCCAGCTAATTTACTTATTCATCATTTTGGATGCAATAGCAGCCATACAATGGTGGAGAGCTGGTCTCAGACTGGTTGCTGTTATGGTGACTGGGGAGGTGGAAGCAAGTCCAAAACTCATATAAACCCTTTGAATAAGGGCCACACTCCTTCCTCGAGTTTTCTTTTATTGTTAATTTGAAGAGAAACAAAAGTTAGCCAGCTTTCTGCTAATATTTGGCTGTTCCTATGATCCCCCTTTCTTCCACACTAGCTGATTTTGTTTCAGCTCCAGGGCTGGAGCTAATAGGCTTCAGGTAATCTGGCATCAAAGTGTGTCAGCAAAAATAACTACATTTCTATACAGAAGCTAAGTTTTCCTAGCACCAATTCTAGTGGAAGTTGTATATGCAATGGGACTCTCCTTGGCACAGTAGTGAGACAGTGTTTACAAAACTTCTCTAAAGAGAACTGAAACGGACAGATCAAGAAAACAAACAAGTATCTGACTTCATCCTTTGAAACCAGGTAACAGAAACAGTGTGATGTCATTTGTAGCTAACCCACATAGTTGATTTTTGAAATACAAATGATCAAATATTCACAGTGAACTGTTCACGATCAGGCCTTCACATACAGCTGCAGGAACTTCTAAAATGTGGCAGTTTCAGAATAGCAGCCTTCTGAGTTTGAGTATGTTAAAGAACAAGTAATGGTTTTATTGTATTTGAAAAGTTCTCTTGCAGCATTTGAGGAGGACGGAATTGAGGACTCTCATGTCTAATGCTTATAGTAAATACAATCTGTATCTGTAACCTGTTGTACTTATTAATAAACAGGACTTATTAGTGCCTGATAGCTATTCCCAGGTGCATCTCTATCTTTAGTGTGAGCTTAAATAGAATTTCACAGCAGTTATGTGGCTCCCTGCTCTTGAAAGAATGTCTGTCTTGAGTCAACTGTAAGTAATTGTCTCAGTGGTTGAGATAGATGCTTCTAACCCAACATGCAAGGAGAGGTTTGGGTAGATTGCTATCACTGGCAGTTGTTCAGCTTTTCAAATTGCAGGCAATTGTTCAGATTTCCTTCAATATAATCTCCAAGGATATAATCATATTTACTTAACTTAATTGGCACAGCAATGGCAGATAAAACCTTTGGAAAAACTGTACTGCAATCAGTGGACAGAGATAAAAGCTTCTCAACAATAAATGAAAGGAAGTAATAAAAAGACTCACTAGGCTGAAGTGCCTCATATCAACAGCAGCCGAAAAAATATTAAATGATTTACCTTGTGTAATATCTTTAGAGTGCACTGTTGGAGATGCTTTATGCCATGACTGACAACTTGGAAACCTTATTGTAAACCACACCAATATTGCACTAGATAATATGACTTTATCTCCTGTGAAAAAGAGCCATAATAAAGACTACTAACTTATTTTATTTTTTTTAGTGGAAACATCTTCTGTTCTCTGACCTCCGTGTAGTTTATTTTGCTTCCAATAGAATATTTTTTGCAATGACTTCAAGTCTAGAGTTGTGCAATGTAGTGTGAAGTTTGAAATAAACTTTCACAAGTATGATGTGATCACTTATCAGACCTATATCCATTTAAAGGCATAGGGGAATTCTTTTAATATGTAAGTGGTGACTTTCTTTTCTATATTACACAGTGTAATAGATACCAAGAAAACCAGTACTGTACACATTATAAAATATGCTGATGTAACATCATAAAATGTGCTTCCCTGCCAGAAATTGCTTCTGACAGCTAAAGATGACAATCATAAATATAGATTTGTTTGGGAAGTCCCAAGTTTTTCTAAAAAGCCCTAAAGTTAAAAGTAAAGGAAAGAATGAGATGGAATGGATGCTACTTAAAAATAATAGTCTCAGAACATGCACACCACTTTACAAAGAAAGGAACTAGGAAGGCAAGGAACAAACTAATACAGTTAAATGGCAAGAGATGAACAGCAATCCTTAAAAATTTGGAGATCTGATGCTAGTGAAGCCAACAAAGGAACATAAATTACAGCAGGCAATACATAAGAGAGGAAATGATGAGCAAAGATGTAGATGAAGAGCAAAGATGTAAAAAGATGTAAAAATCAAATGAGCTGCTCAAAACACGCTCCTTCCACCCTAGATTTGCTGAACATTGTGGGGAAATAAAGCTAAACATGCCTTACTGTTTAGAGACAGATTTTGTGAGGAGAAGAGTGCCTTCAACCACTACTGAATTTAGTAGGAGATGAGTGCTTTGCACCTCCAAGGAGGCCTTAGGAGGACTGGACTGGTGGAGAACTCCTTTTGGAGTGTCTCCTTCCTCTCTCTCGCTCACTTTCTTATCACAAGGGACACCAGAGTGGGGATGATAGCATCTGAAGTGACTATGGATTTGATTGTACAAAATGGACAACAGTTGTTATTTTGCTGATGGGTTAGCATCAAAATACCTGATTTCTCATGTGGGTTTGTTTTGAAAGAGATCACATTCATTATAGCTGTTCCTGAACTCCCATTTTTAGAGTTAGCAAAGAACAGGTGCAAAATGGTATATAAAGGCGGGAAGTGGGAAAAGTTGTAAACTTGCAGAAAAGAGTCTGAGTTTTCCCTCTGTAACTTTAAACTATAAAGTCAGCCACATCAAGGAAAGTTTCACTTTTAATTAGAATAAAAGTGTATAAATTAGGGCTGTTGATTACTTGCAATTAATTCAGGCAATTAACTCAAAAAATTTAACTGATTAATTGCATGATTAGACAATAGAATATCAATTGAAATTAAATATTTTTTGGATTTTTTCTACATTTTCAAATATTGACTTTTCTCACAACACAGAATACAAAGTATACAGTGCCCACTTTATATTATTGTGGTTACTAATATTTGCATTTTAAAAATGATAAAAGAAATAGTATTTTTCAATTCACCTCATACAAGTACTGTAGTGCAATCTCTTTATTGTAACGGTGTAACTTACAAATGCAGATTTTTTTTTGTTAAATAACTGCACTCAAACAAAACAATGGAAAACTTTAGAGCCTACAAGTCCACTCAGCCTTACTTCTTGTTCAGCCAATCGCTGGACACACAAGTTTGTTTACATTTACAGGTGATACGGTTGCCTGCTTCTTATTTATAGTGTCACCTGAAAGTGAGAACAGGCGTTCGCATGACACTTGTGTAGCCGGAGTTGCAAAGTATTTATGCGCCAGATATGCTAAACACTTATATGCCCCTTCATGCTTTGGCCACCATTCCAGAGGACATGCTTCTATGCTGATGATGCTTGTTAAAAAAATAATGTGTTAATTTAATTTGTGACTGAACGCCTTGGGGGAGAGGAGAGGAGTCTATTCACATGCATAACCTAAGTCGTCTGCACAAGTAGGGGCTAGACCAAAGGTGGGGAGACAAAAAGAATCTGCTCTTCCTGGGGCTCTGAGTGCTATACAAGGATATCTGCAGTAGTTGTAAGGGGTAAGAAAATCAGAGTGGCATCAGAAGTTAAAATACAAGTCCAACAAATGCATGGACTACAAAAGAGGGTCGCTGATCCTGAGATGAAGACAGTGTTACGCCATGTTGGCACTAAAAGTTACAAAGAAAAACCCAAATTACCACCTTCACCCTTCTGTATCAACAATAGCAAGCACTGCATAGTGTTGAAAACAAAGGCCTCGGGTTCCAGACATGAAGGATTTGGTTTGGTTCTGTAGGCTTGTGTGACCTTGGGCAAGTCATTTAACTGTGGCTCAGTTCCCACATCTGTAGAATATGGATAGTAGCAGCTCCCGGACTCAAATGGTGGTGTGAGGCTCAGTTCAGTAATACTGACAAACTGCTTCAAGATCCTCTTACAGAAGGTACTAGGAAAGTACAAATTATTACTGCTTTATTATTTTATTCAACTATCTGCAGGGAACTGCTAGGATTAATTGAAGGATTAACACATGCAGACACAGCAGCCAATATTTTCACTGATTGTGGACATTCAGAAATCACAAAATGAGATACTGTAATATATTTTAAAAATCTCCTTTTAATCCTCTGCAGTCAATAAAATACATATTTTATGTTCAGTTTTCCTAAACTGTGACCTTTCTAAATTTTTTTCGGCTCAACTCATTGAAACAATTAGGTGTTACTTTGTTACATTGTCTCCTTATATTACTTTGTGGAAACTGGCATGATGGAAGAATAACTAGGCATCCTGCATAGGAAAGAATATTCTAACTTCAAAAAAAATCTGACCTGGGTCCCAAAAATAGTTCTACAGAAAATCTCTCTCTCTCTCCTCCCCACTCCACTCACACTCACACTTCTTCAACTCTGAAAAAGAGGCTATGATATTTCACCTCTTACTTTCTTACTAGCTACTTTTTTCATGTTTCCATGCTCCTCCTCTCTCATTCCTTGCACAAATAGCCTGCTCACATATCTGCATATCTGGAATTTTTTTTTCCTCTTAAGGTTTGCTGCACACAGCTTTATTGTGCTCATCCTTGGTTTGGGGAGGGAACAACACAATATATTTGTGGGTGCCTTGATGGTTGTGTGTGTAGGAAGGGGCAGACATTCTAGGTCCAGTTCACATGAAAACAAAACTTTGCACGAGCAGCTTGTGATGTTTTGCTGCAGCTGTACCCAAAGCTTTAGCCGAAATCTCATCTAGATCTGGATGTGAATACCACTGCCTTTTCCCATCTGTACACTAGATTATAAATAATTCCAGATATGCAGAGATGTGAGCAGGCTATTTTTGCATAAGTGGAAAAATATGGAAATTTCACAAAAAAGCATCTCATGATTTCAAATCAAGGCTTACGGACTGGGAAGACTTGTAAAGTTTGGCTCTGAATTTAAAGTTAAAGTAAAAGGCCTGATTTAATGCCTACTGACATCAACAGAGACTCTTAATGTCTCAGGTGGGCTTTGGATCAGGCACTTAAAAAGTGAAGTTAGCCCATTCATTAAGTGAATTTAGTACTTGTAAAGGGTGCTGTACAAATGACTTTGGAAATAAAGTCCTCCTGTTAGGATACCCTCGATGATCATGCTGTATTTGGCCTCTCTGGTGTATTGACTACTTGCAAATATTTTATAAAATATAAACCATTTGCAGGGAAAATTATTGCTGAAAAGAAATCGAGTACTTTACAGTCAAAGTGAATTATGTATAGTCATTGCATCATTTTAATGTAATTATTGCTGCAATTTGTGATTATGCATATTAGCAGATATGTACATGTGGATTAGTAGAACATAATGAATCTAAGTTCCTGATGTCAGTAAAATACTGGTTTTGTGTAAAGAATGATTTTATAGTGTTTAGAAATTGCCTATCAAAATCCATGAGAGATTCTATTAAGCAATGTTCTTTTCCCAAGTGGCTACTAAATCAAATTATTAAATGTTAATTATAATCCATTAATGTGTGGGAACTGAATATTAATGTTCAGTTTGTTGTTAAATTAAACATCTGTTTAGTTTAGAATTAAAACCTGATGGGTAGGGCACAGTTTTCAGAGCTGATGTGGGTCCTCCACAAGTTGTACCATTGAATATAAGCCCTGATCCTGCAATGAGCTGCAAATGGGTGAATTCTTGCAGTTGTCTGGAGTCCCACTAACTGCCATGGGACCTCGCCTTGGCATGGGGACTGCCTCCACATAACCCTGTTATAGGATTGAGGCCTGAATCTGTACATGATCATATTTTATCCCTACCTGTTGCTAGTGCAGTACTTATACCAAATATACCAGGATATATGTGACAATTTGGAGAATTTTTGTTGCCAAGGAAGCACATGGGGGTTGGGGAAGGAATATGCAGTACCATTTTAAACAAATACATCAAACTGTAGTTTTTCTTTCTTTTTTGTAATAAATATAAAATTGTGTTATTGGCTTCTATGCATAAATAACCAAAGCTGACTGTTGCAGTTTGATCATGAGGAAAATAATTCCCTCATTTCCCTTAACTTCATCCCACCCAGCTTCTGCTTTTCAATCTTTCTAAAGAATATACAAACAAGTACAGCTAAAAAGATACCTAAGGAGGAATATTTCAAACTGGGATCATAACAGGGTAAGGTGCAATTGTTTTGTATTAGAACAATACTCTGTAGCGTACAGCAAAGTACCATATAGAGGACACAAAATGTAGAAATTTTGTTATAAACTCTGCTAGTACAATGACTGGATAAAAGATTAGATCTAATTATATCTTGAATTGTGGAGCATGAAAGTAAAATAGGAATCACTGAGACAAAACCAATCTGCTGAAAAATCACAAATCAAGGTGCAATTATTGGCTTATTGATTCAGGGGAATAGAATCTTGCAACAGAGAATATGGGAAATCATTTATGAAATTGCAATTTAAGCAGGCTAAAGTATTCAGTGAAGACCCAAGAAAGGAAAATATTCAGAAGTAACTTCAAAAAATCTTGATGTTCTTGAATCTTCTTTCAAATAGATTTCTATAGTTTTGAGATATAGTCTCATGTTATGTCATGCACATATACTTTCATAGTTGTCTGCTATTCTTACTTTCTCTTTTAAAAAGGACATAAAGTGTGTTATATTAATATATGTCATACTGAGAGTGAGCTTTTTTTTATAGGCCACAAGAAAATATACTTAGACCAAAAGACATTTTTCCAGACTTGTTATTGGCACTAAAAGAAATGACGGAAAAAGGGTGTGTTCTGTCAAAAACTGATTTTCATTGTATTAATGAGTTGACATTTTCTACTCAATTTTTTCTGTATTTCTGTTGGCCCCTAAAACACAATATTTTATTTGAAAGAATCCTGACCCCTTAAACTAGTGCCCTCAGATTCCACATTATTCTTAAAAGTACACATAACAGTTGTTGCAGCACATCTTGAGTAGATCAAAATGTTAAGAGGTTGCTTGTTGGTCTAGAATATACTATATACATATAGCATTCATAAGTTTTAACTGCAAGATTTCTCAAACATATGGAACAAAAGAAGTTACTGTTATTGCACTTAAATTGCAGATGAACAGTTATCTGAGTGCATGATTGATATTGTATGAGGTGCTGGTCTGGAGGAGTGCCTTCTCCCATGGGAACCCTTGACCGTGGAATGAGCATGGTACCCATGTCAGGAGGGCCATGTCAGAAGTGGCATGGAGCCTTCTATTATGCTTGGGCACCAGCTTCAGGAAGGGAACAAACATTGACTCCTGGAGGCAGCTGTGGGACGTGACAGGTGAGGATCAGATATTAGTAATACATCTACTGAAAGCTATTGTATGTTTTTGATAAGCAGGCTGATTCAAAGTCCATTGAAATTATTGGCAGTCTTCTCATAGTCTTCGTTGTTCAAAATCAGCCCTATGCAGAATAATACAATTTTTTTTTTAACAAGCAGGCCAAGATACTGTCTAATCTTAACTTTGGCTGTGAAACTTTACCTGTTAAATTTTACTATCTAAATCTTTTCCTGGCTCTAATTTCCATTTATGCTCAAGCTTAATCAGGGAAGAGGATATGGGGAAGACAATAATACAGTTCTGAAAATCCTTTAGTACAGTCTATCACAATGTTTCTTCCTAAGCAAAAAATAGTATAACTTTCTAATATTACTGACTTGATATTTTACTAGAATCCTAGTTGTTAGTCCTTTAAAGTATTTCTTATCTTAAGCATTGCACGTGTATAATGCCTTGTGAATGCATGCACTGGTATAAAATATGTTGTTTTTATGTTGGATCCATTTTAAACAACACAGTGTCCTGTCGGAAAACAAATGCCTTGGTGCTATTGTAATGTCCTTCCTTTTCTACCTCCTGATTACCTGTTGCAGTAGCACCATAATTATTATGTATTAATTATGGTGGTAACAAATTAAAGATCCAGGGTAAGAACATTAGGGGAAAATTGAGTGATTTTCCTTGAAATGTTACTTTCAAAAAAGTCTGCTGGCTACACTGGTTAAGATGGATTATAGCATTATGTTCAGTCTCAATTCCCATGTACAGCAGCCTGCCTTTGAAAAGGAAATGTTCCATCAGATTCTCCTTTCATCTTGCCTTAAGTTGCTGCATGTGATCTTCTGCACAAAACATTTTTTGTATGAACATTACTTTAAAAGTTCTGTAATACCAGTAAATCAGAGATCCTGTAATGTGCTACTCTTATTCTCTTGTTCTGTTAATTCCTCCTGTGAGTCATTATAGGATTTAAAACACCTACAGAGCAGTCTCTTATAGATGATAGCTATTATCTTTTAACTGTCACTAGCACCTTTTAATTCTACACTCTCTCTTTAATGTTTTGACTGACTGGCATAATGCTTCCACTCCATGGTACCTGTTGCTTGGAGCCAGTGATATTGTTTGCTCTCGTGGATCATATGTGAAAAGATAAATTTTGTAATGGAAATCAACTGTAGTAAGAGTCAAGCTATACTAGTCTATGACAGTTTCATAGAGAGGAGACAATGTAGGAAAAGGAACGAAAAAAGCAGTCAATATGGGTAAAATCCCACTCTTTGTATTAACAGCCCCCTTGAGGGGAGGAGAATGGAGCAGTGCCAGCCATGCACAAATTACAAGAATCATCCTCTCAGTGCAGGGCAGAATGGCTCTTGGAAGGTAGAAATAGTGGAAGCTGGGGCATACGCACATTCATATTGAATGGACTTAGCCTCCGTGAATTCATAAATTCATGGATGCTAAGTCCATTAATGGCTATTAGCGAGGCTGGGTAAAGAATGGTGTCCTTAGCCTCTGTTTGTCAGGGGTGGGTGATGGATGGCAGGCGAGAGATCACTTGATCATTACCTGTTAGGTCCACTCACTCCGGGGCACCTGGCATTGGCCACTGTCGGTAGACAGGATACTGGGCTAGATGGACCTTTGGTCTGACTCAGTATGGCCCTTCTTATGTTCTTATGTTCATATGGAAGAGGAACAGCCTGTGCCCACAGCAAGCATGTGTTGTAGACATTTCTGTACACGCTAGCTGACTCAGGGGCTAGCCAAATGGGCTAGCTGGAAGACTCTGCCTCTTTGGGGAGATGAGCTGGCAGTGGCATGGTAACTGGTTTTGAATCCAGCTCTGATGCTGAGGGTGGATGTGGGTGGAGAGCTTCTTTGGGCCTTCTTTTCCAACTAGTCCATTTGGTCAGCTCACTGCAGGATTTGGCCAGGTGTGTTTGGATGGATTCACAAAATATGTATGCAGAAAAACTTACAGGGTGTCTATAGTTCTATCTGTCTAGATGACGTACAGTGGCCATTAAAAGTCAGTATTTGCCAATACCTACCATTCAGTTGCCACCATTTTTCCATATGTTTTCTACAGGAAATAACTGTGGTAACCATGTGCCAGACTGTTCACAGAAGCTGGCTGTGAACAGTCTGGCAGATATACATGTATTGAATTGCAGTTCAATACATGTATATCTGCTGGCCCAATCCATGGTTACCCACTGTCTGAGTGTCCAAGGCCCCAAAATGCAACAGAAATCCATCAGTTCCACTGCACGGAGAAGTGGGGGTGGTGAGAGGGAGGGGGCTGCAGGATACTCATTGGTTACATGTTTGCACATCATTTGCATGTCATTTCAGTTCTCTGTTTAGGCAGATAGTGGGGTGGGACCTGTGGGCAGTTTTGGGCAGTGGACCAGTAAATCCAGTTTGTGTACACGGCTGTCCCACAGGAGGCCATGTCCGGTGTATCTGCGTAGTGGTGATCCATCAGACCTACTTTTGTTCTTTCCTCAGGATGCCTTCCTCCCCACTCCCTCAAACTTGTAATTACATTAATTCAGTCTTTTCTTTACATTTTTAGATTTTCATGATAGATAATAGCAGTAATGTTGGCTTCCAGTTATGCCTTTCGTGTCAGTGAGTAGTGGCTGCGTTAACAAAAAATCCTGCATCATGGTTTTTGATATAAAATGAACAAAATGTATCCAAGTTTTAGCACTCAAATCACTGGAAAATTAACGAATGGATAGACAGAAAGAAACCCCTATTTATTGCTGCTTTGTTCATTGACAAATGTAAGCTGTTTAAACTGGGGAACATTACTTGTATGCTGAAGGTTCTTTTCCTGTCTTTTTAGGTAGAATACTACTGCTTCTCTTTTCTCATCAGCTTCCTGACTTATAATACCTCAAAAAAGTCCTATAATCAATTGGCTGACTCACATTTTAAGATTGATTTTTGCCTACCATCTCTCTTTGTCTGCAAAACCTCCAGGCTTTGCAGTTCCATATAGTAATTACTTTAACAACTATTTAAGATCTCTAAATGGAATAGCCAGGATTCCACCGTTAACATTTCTCTGATTGTATGAATTTAGAATTGCATATCAGCTAATATTCTTGCCTATTTAATATGGTGATGATATTTGTAAGCTGTTGCATAAGTAATATATTTAATTGGAACTGTTGAATGTCAGCTGTAGTCAAATAGAAGCATAGGTTAGTTACTCTTCATTAAATTGTAAAGGATGCCTCTACCAAGAGTCCAGTGTCAGAAGCAATAACAATCCCATATTGCTGACTCATTGACTTATATACGTTATTTAGTAGGCTGTCAAAAATATTAGCATATAGTGATTTGAAAAGTGACACACTGCACAGATTGTTCAAGATAGGAAGCCATTTCACATCTGGAGAAATAAATATACTTGCAACATTTGCGATTTTGTGGTAACCTAACATACACACATCTTCTTCTTGCTAGGAGCAATGTCACTCTGTATTTTGATATTACAGATAATCTTGAGGTGGGTAAATAGTTCAGTTCTTGCAAGGTTCTATAAATATTGTAAGTTTGGCAGGATTTTGTAACTTGCTCATATTCTGGGTAATTTAGAAGTATTCTAAAAGTATATGTTGCCTATACGTTCAGACCTACATAGATATATCTATCTGTATATTTTTGCATATATGTACACATGAATTTTAATAGAAAATTAATATAGTCATGGCTGTGGAAATTATGCAACATTTTATATGTACAATGTCTATATATACAGACAAATGCAGACATTTTAATTAGAAATTAAAGTCTGGAGGTTATGCATGCTATTGAGAACTCAAGCCTTGATCTATCAAAGCAATTAAGCATTTGCTTCACTTTAAGCAAATGAACAGTCCCATAGATGTCAAAGTCACACAACCAAGACCTATATTTGCTAATGGTCTAGGGTACATATGATGGCCAAAAATTGTGAAAAAAACAAGTCATCAAGTTTATAAGGTGAAGCAATGACCTGGACCTTCATCATGTGAATTATGTTTCACAGTTCATATCTTGTTCATTTGTGCTCAGAGACTGATTTATTCTTTAACACTTTAATCATTATTTAACAGTTTATTGAAAAATCCCCAATAATGATTTTCTAGATGGATAAAATTCAGTTGCTACTACACAGTGAATTCCTGCATGCAGTGTTTGTGATTAAAACTAATGTCAACCTTTTTAATACATCAGATATGGTAACAACAGTTTTGGTTACTCACTAACAATTTCACTTTAATACCATTATCAAGACAGCTTGACAAATTTTCAGTGTGCACTTGCCTGGATGATGATGCCATATTTGTTTTGGTTGGTTCCATTCCAGTAATAAATATTTGAATTACTCAGTGAAGTTTATTCAACTTTAAATAAATATACGGCAATAGGCACACAAGAAATATGCAGATTGGTTAGAATTCTTAACAGGATAGATTTTTCAGCATTCCACCTTACATCACCAGTTCTTATTAAGAATGTGCTAAATCCCTCCTTCCTTTTCTTTAATATCTCTGTCTCCTCCATTTCTCATCTCTAAATTTCTTATACATTTCTTTGCCTTAGACCTTAGGTGTCAGCAGTGCCCACAACAACGCTATCCAGCAGTAAAGAAAAAAAATGACAATAATGCAACAATGTGTTACATAGTTAAGACTTTTTTAAAAAGCCAACATTTAGGTTTCCTAAAGCAATGTTAACTTTAACACCTTGCACATATATAGTACTGTAGTTTCTGATCTTGCTTCTCTTGGTAAATTTGTAGTTTAATATATTTCTGTTTTTAAATGTATACTGTAAAATAAGCAATATTGTTGAATTAACATTGCTACAGGGATTTCTTATTTCTGATTGGTTCTTAGCTCCTTTAATGACCACAGACAGCGGATTAACCCCGCATCTGCACTGTCTTGTTAAGCCACTGAAAATAGTATGGGAAAATATTTTTTATGACTGGATTGCTAAAGGAAGGTGCAATCTAAAGTATTTTTACTATCCTCTTTCCTTTAAAGGTCTTTTCATAGAAATTAGAGATAGGGAAACTAGGCCATTCCTCTTCTAGTGTTACCTTACCTTGAGTCTATTTTTAAATGAAGATTCTAAAGGTGAACTTCCATCATTTTCCTGGTTAAACAGCTCCACAGACCTATAACTCTCACCATAAACAAGTTTTCCTTGATATTTATCTTAACTTTTCCACTTGCTTATCTTGACCCTTTCAGTTGCTTCCGCGGGCATCCTACTAACCTTTATTTTTGTTAAGAAAAAATGATATCTTGTGACAAATAAAGAAGGGTGAGATTTTCAAAGGTGCAAATGTCTGTTAGGAGCTCAGTTCACATGGTCTGTTTTATTATACACTTTTAGCAAACAGAAACGTACTAAACTGAACCTACACCAAAAAAAAGTAGCATCAGAAAATACTGCATTTGACTTCCAATGGGAATTGGAAACTTAACTGCCATTTGTGCCTTTGAAAATCTCCCTTGAAGTGTGTAAGCTAATGTTTTAAGTTTTAGTGTATCTGTCCTAGCGAGGAACAATTGCTTACTACAGATCTTTGATTAGAAAGTCTTGTCACCTAAGCCAAGCCTATCCTATATCTTACAGAGGATTGAGGGTTCAGTGGAGGTATTTTCTTTGGCAAGCAAGAAAGAAGCAGAAACCTTTTGTTCATGTGCAACTGATGAGATTGGGAAGGCAGAAAAGGACAAGAAATTATTCATTTTCAAAGGCTTTGTCAGAAGGATGCTAGAGTGCACCTATTTATGTAAAGCGTATCTGAAATCTGTTAAGCTTAACTCATTCCATATAAGTTAGAAGGACTGAGGTAAGTAAGGGTCTTGTTCGGTGGAACAGTTTCATACATGAATACCAATGACTTAGTACCGTTTTGATTTGGTTCTAATGTTATTCTGTGGGGAAATCTAAACCCACAAAGGGATTCCTCCTTCTGATGCCAGTGTATTGAATGTTTGATGCAACAAAATGCTATGGAAAAAGTGCTGAGGATTCTGCACAGCAATAGATACTGTACTCTTGAAACATTAATTTAATAGTGAAATTAATGTATTTCTGTATGGTTTCTCGTCTACAGTACTTATTTAAAATAGCTACAAGCACAATGTAGGATTGAAGGAACTACGTGAAAAATATTGTCCTTGAACCATTCATACATTCCCATTAAGAACATAAGAATGGCTATTATGGGTCATACCAGTTGTCCATCTAGCCTAGTATCCTGTCTTCTGACAGAGGGTGGTACCATAATCTTAGAGGGAGTGAATAGAATAGAGCAATTATAGAGTGATCCACACCCTGTCAGCAAGTCCCAGCTTTTAACAGTCAGAGGTTTAGGAATATCCAGAGTGTGAAATTGGAACCCTGACCGTCCTCACTAATAGTCACTGATGGACCTATTCTCCATGAACTTATCTAGTTCTTTTTATAGCCCAGTTATACTTTTGGCCTTCACAATATCTCCTGGCAAAGAGTTCCACGGGTTCACTATGTGTTGTATTTTAAATTTGCCACCTATTAATTTCCTTTAGTTTTAAACCTGCTGTCTATTCATTTCATTGGGTGATCCTGGGTTCTTGTATTATGTAAAAGAATAAATAACACTGCTCTACAGCCAAAATGCTTCTGAAATAAATGCAGTCAAACTTTACTAATTCTGGGTCACTGAGAACGAAAATGATGCTCAAAATTGTTGCTTGGCTCTAGTTTTCAAGATATGCTGTTGCGTCAGTATATACAACCCTTGACGTGGGAATGGCGGAGGATAAGTGAGTTATAAAGGGAAGGGATCTCAATTTAAACCAGAAATGACTAAAATACATCTTTGACTGGATCTATGAATAAATCTATGTCTGAGTTTGGACAGTACTTGCTTTTTAGGCAAAACAGTGAATGATGCAATCTGAAGCTGGTATTGCATCATACATGATATGAATTGCATCATGTTATTCCTAGAAGTCATGGATGATGCAATCATCCCGAAGCTTACATCACTCTGCTGAACAAATTGCCCTATATCAGCTCTAGAAATCATACAGTGTCGTGCTCTCTTATTTGTCAGTGTTTGATTTTGCAAAGGGACACATTTCTGTTTAGCCAAAGTGAGCAGAGATGCCTCGTACTTGTGTGAACAGTGCAGATAACTTCTGCTATGTTTGTGGTGAAGTGACTTGTGCATCACAAAAGCGCAGTAGAACCACTATGGTTAAGAAAGCCTATCAGCTTTATTTTGGCTGCAAAATTAGAGATCAGTACAAGAGGTGGGCCCCACACATATGCTGCAACACTTGTGCAACAAATCTTCGCCAGTGGTTGAACAGGAAAAGGAAATCTGTGCCTTTTGCAGTGCCAATGTTTTGGAGAGAGCCAACAGATCATACCAGCAATTGTTACTTCTGCATGGTGCCTCCACTTGGGAAAGGTGTGTCAAAGAAGAAAAAGTGGACTGTGCATTATCCAAACATTCCATCAGCTATATGCCCAATACCCCACGGAGAAGGACTGCTGGTTCCTGATGCACCAGAATCGTTCTCACTTGAGTCAGACAAGGAAGAGGAAGAGGACGAAACTTCTGGTCCCGAACCATCAATGTCACAGGACCCACATTTTCTCCCATCCTCCTCCTCTGAACCACACCTCATAACACAAGCTGAACTGAATGACCTTTTCAGAGATTTGGAACTACCCAAGAGTAAGGCAGAGCTGTTGGGCTCCAGACTACAGCAGTGGAATCTCCTGGCAGCTGATGTTAGGGTTTCCATGTTCCGTGACCGTCAACAGGATCTTGTCCCATTCTTCTTCATGGTAGGTGATCTTGTAGCCTGCAACAACATTGATGGTGTGATGGCAGCCCTCAGCATCGTTCACGATCCAGATGAGTGGAGACTCTTCATTGATTCATCGAAGACGAGTCTTAAAGCTGTTTTGCTGCATAATGGCAATGTTTTGCCATCCATTCCAGTTGGTCATGCAGTCCATGTGAAGGAAACCTATGACAACATGAAACAACTTTTGAGGTGCATAAACTATGACCAACATCAGTGGCAGCTTTGTGGCGATTTGAAGGTTGTTGCTCTCTTGCTTGGTCTGCAGACTGGATACACAAAGTACTGCTGTATTCTCTGTGAATGGGATAGTCGTGCAAGAGATTCCCACTACATCAAGAAAGATTGGCCACTCCAACAGTCATTGGAGCCTGGGAGGAAAAGTGTTCAGCATCCACCACTTGTTGAATCAAGGAAGATTTTGTTACCACCCTTACACATCAAGCTGGGTCTGATGAAGAACTTTGTCAAGGCCATTGACAAAACACAAGCAGCTTTCAAGTACCTCCGTGGAAAATTTCCAAGGTTAAGTGAAGCTAAGACAAAGGAAGGTGTCTTTGTTGGTCCTCAGATTCGTGAACTTCTTCGAGATGATGCGTTTGACCATGCACTGCGTGGCAAGGAAAAGACGGCATGGAAAGCCTTCCAGTCAGTGGCAATACATTTTCTCGGAAACAACAAGGCAGAGAACTACAGGTTGTTGGTGGAAAACCTCCTCAAGGCATACAAAAGCCTTGGCTGCAACATGTCACTAAAGATACATTTTTTGCACTCTCATCTAGATTTTTTTCCACCTAACTGTGGACCAGTGAGCGACGAGCACGGCGAGCGATTTCACCAGGACATTGCAACAATGGAGAAACGCTATCAGGGCAAATGGAGCCCATCAATGCTTGCAGACTATTGCTGGACAGTGGCAAGAGATGCTCCATTTAATGACTACAAGAGACAAGCCAAGAAGCGCCGAGTAGACACTGAATAGGACTAAACTATGTACATAATAGTTTTTTGCCTTTTGTTTCATAATACATTTTATTTATATAACCCTTTTGCTGATTTTTAAAGCGTTACATAAACAGGACAGGTGAAATATTATCATGTAAAGCAACCATAAACACATGAAAAGACCTAGGTTTACAATTTATGATTAAAACTCTATCTACACAATATACATAGACATAAAATGTAAAAACTTAAATATCTTAGAAACAGTAGCCAATCAGTTGTTTTAATTGTCATATATGAATTCAGCACATCAAAATACATACTAAATATCACGTTTTATCTCTGAAGCAGACGACTTCTAAAAAATTGTAGACCAGTGTAACACTTCCTTGTTTATTTTCTCCACATCATTCATGATTTTAGAGACTTCTGTAACACCCCCCCCCCCAAATCATACCTTTTCTAAGTTGAACATATCAGGCTCTTTAATTTCTCTTCATATGGAATTTGTTTTCGTACCACTAATCATTTTTGTTGCCCTTCTCTGTACTTTTCCCAATTCTAATGTAGCTTTTAAGAGATGGGGTGACCAGAACTGCACACAGTATTCCACGTGTGGTTGTATCATGGATTTGTATAGTGGCATTATGGCATTTTCTGGTGTATTGTCATCCCTTTCCTAATGGTTCCTAAAATTCTGTTAGCCTTTTGGACTGTCACTGCACATTGAGCAGGTATTTTCAGAGAACTATCCACAATGCCTCCAAGATCTCTTTCGTGAGTAATTGCTAATTTAAACCCAATCATTCTGTGTGTGTATAGTTAGGATTATGTTTTCCAGTGTGCATTGTTTTGTCTTTATTAACATTGACTTTCATCTTCCATTTTGTTGCCTAGTCATACAGGTTTGTGAAATCCCTTTGTAATTCTTCACAATCAGCTTTGGATTTAATTATCTTGAGTATTATCTGCAATCTTTGCCATTTCACTGTTTAGCCTGTTTTCCACATCATTTATGAATATATTGAACAGCACAGGTCCCAATACAGATCCTGGGGGAACCCCACTCTTTATCCCTCTCCACTGGGAAAACTGACTGTTTATTCCCACCCTTTTCCCTATCTTTTAATCAGATATTGATCCATGAGAAGACCTTCCCTCTTATCCCATGAAAGCTTACATTGCTTAAGAGCCTTTGTTTTGTCAGAGTCTTTCTGAAAATCCAAGTACACTACATCAGCTGGATCACCCTTGTCCACATGCTCACTGATACCCTCAACTAATTTGAATGGATTGGTTGAGGCATGATTTCCTTTACAGAAGCTGTGTTGACTCTTCCCCAGCATATCATGTTCATCTATGTGTCTGATAATTCTGTTGTTTGCTATACTTTCAACCAGTTTGCCTGGTCCTGAAGTTAGGCTCACTCGCCTGTAATTGCCAGGATTGCCTCCAGCACCTTTTTAAAAAATTGGTTTTACATTAGCTATTCTCCAGTCATGTGGTAGAGAGGCTGATTCTATTAAATCTGTAAGTAGTGGTGGCTCATACCCTCTTTCCAAGTCAGCCATTGGAAGGTATGAATATTACAAATTGTCAAAGTGGTGAACAGATCTGACAGTCAGTACTGCAGAAGGGATACATATATCCTCAAGCAAATACATTACATATTCCCTTATAGTTAAAGTAAAGCTAGTCCTTGAACATCTGGGATTTACAGTCCAAGTACTGAGCAGTCTGTTGTTGTTCATGGCCACAATACACATATGCAGCTTATCCACTCTGTACATGCACCTTTAGGAACAGAGCTCATTATCTTTTATTGCCAAAATGAAGACTGCTCTCACTTGCATTAGACTCTTCAAAAAGTATAAATATAATGTGTATTCTATCTGAAGACCATTCACTGGGGAATTTGGGATATAATCAGGAAGGCACCTATGCATGTTTGTAAATTTAAGCACATGAATAATGACATAGTTTGACGGAACGACTCATCTACTTAAAGTTAAGCATATGCTTAAATACCCTCCTGAAATAGAGCCATAGGGGGAGGCTGGGCTTTTCATTTCTTGAAAGTCCAGGTCAGTACTTACCATCTGATGTTGTATTCAGTGGTCTATAATAGATGACAACTGAACACAACATCAGATGGTAACTGATGGTAACTAATAGATGAGTTTGTGAATTCTCAGCCTACATCCTAATGCAGAGATGTCTAATAACTAGTGCTATACGGAGAAGAAAAATAGTGGGCAGTCACCACAGAATTGCAAAGTGCTAAATGAACTACAGTTTCTGCTCCTAATAGTGGTCCCTTCATGTCAGAAATGAAGTCTCAGCGGGATGGGATGAGCAAGCTAATACTGGTCCTTCTCTGGATAAATAGGTGATGCCAGCCCTGACATTTTTAACCACCACTTTCAGTAAAAGATTTTGGCAAAATCTAGCCAGTGAAGGGCCATCTTATAACAATGTGACCCAAATATTGAGACAGTTCTGGCATTTTATCACAGATGGCCAATGCTATGCATGGAAACAAACGAACACAGTATTGGCATACATGTCAGAGTTAGTTTCTCAGTAGGGAAGATAACATAGAGTAACTTTGCTACAGAGTAAAAATAAATGTCCCTTTCACTTAAATAACTGCAAAATGTGTAACATCATTAGAATATCTTATGACAAGATAAGCCCTAAATGTACATTTGTTTAAAAATAATTAGCGCTGTCGATTAATCGAAGTTAACTCACATGATTAACTTAAAAAATTAATAGAAATTAATCATTGTTTTAATCACATTGTTAAGAAATAGAATACCAAGTGAAATTTATTAAATATGTTGGATTTTTTCTACATTTTCAAATATATTGAGTTCAGTTACATCACAGAATACAAATGTACAGTGTTCAGTTTATATTATTTTTGATTACTAATATTTGCACTCTAAAAATGATAAAAGAAATAGTATTTTTTCAATTCACCTCAAAAAAGTACTGTAGTACAATCTCTTTATTGTGAAAGTGAACCTTACAATTGTAGATTTTTTTGTTATATAACTGCACTCAAGAACAAAACAATGTAAAACTTTAGAGTGTACAAGTCCATTCAGTCTTACTTCTTGTTCAGCCAATCACAAAGACAAACAAGTTTGTTTACCTTTACAGGACATCATGCTGCCTATTTTTTACTTACAATGTCACCTGAAAGTGAGAATAGGGATTTTCAAGGCACTTTTGTAGCTAGCATTACAAGGTTTTTATGTGCCAGATGTGCTCAACATTCATAGGCCCCTTCATTCCAGAGGATATGCTTCCATGCTGATGATGCTCATTAAAAATGCATTAATTAAATTTTTGACTGAATTCTCTGGGGGGATAATTGTATGTCTCCTGCTCTGTTTTACCCCTATTTTGCCATATATTTCATGTTATAGCCGTCTCGGATGATGACTCAGCACATGTTGTTTGTTTTAATAACACTTTCACTGCAGATTTGAAAAAACACAACAAAGGTACCAATGTGATATTTCTGTAGATAGCTACACACTCAACCCAAGGATTAGGCCTCTGAAGTGCCTTCCAAAATATGAGAGGAATGAAATATGGAGCATGTTTTCAGAAGTCATAAAAGAGCAACACTCCAATGTGGAAACTACAGAACCTGAACCACCAAAAAAGAAAATCAGCCTCTGCTGATGGCATCTGACTCTTATGATGAAAATGAACATGCATCGGTCCACACTGTTTTGGATTGTTATCGAGCAAAACCCATCATGCGCATGGCCACATGTCCTCTAGAATGGTGGTGGTTTTTGTTTTTTTACAGTGAAACTATTTTACATTGAAAATATTTGTAATAAAAATAAATACAAACTGAGCACTGTACACTTTGTAGTCTGTGTTGTAATTGAAATCAATATATTTTTGGATGTTTTCTACATTTTCAAATATTTAAATAGATGGTATTTTATTATTGTTTAACAGTGCGCTTAATCATGATTAATTTTTAAAATTGTGATTAATTTTTAAAATTGTGATTAATTGTTTTAATTGCTTGACAGCCCTAAAAATAACAAATTGACTGTGAATTAATTGCAGTAATTGTGCTAATTGAATTAATGTGCTTTCCTGATGTTTTATAAATGGTATCTTCACCACCACTACCTATTTTGTGTTTATTTTTTATAGCTTTTATGACTCCCATTGGAGTCCATGGAAGTTTTGTCTTGTTCAGTTGGTGCAAAGTAATTGACATGCATTGGATCCTGTTTGTTGTCATTGATTGAGCGCCTAGTCATGTGCAGGATGCATCCCAGAAATTGTTAAAAGAGCTCTTGATCTGATTTTCATAGTACCTGAGCACCCGGAGTTCCTATTGTAACTAGTGGACCAAAGTTAGTTGACATCAGTGGGAGTCTTTCCATGGACTTCAGTGGGATTTGGATTAGGCGCTAAATGTTGAGCATTGATGAAAAACAGGCAGCTGTTCCTCCCTGCACAAAGCTGCCAAGCTAAAGCCAGACAAAACATATAACAAGTGATGTCAAGAAACAGAAAGAGGAAATAAAGGGACAAAAAGGCTGATTATAGCAGTACTTTATTTACTGCTCAAACTCAGGCCTGATTAAATTTCACATCACTATACTTTTCAGCACTATAAATTGTCAAAATCACCTTAGGCCTCCTTATTGAACAGCGCATTGACTGAACACACATAGTATGATTTAAAATTAATTGCCTTTATCAATAGAATTTTAAAAGGTTTTATTCAAGTCATATTGATGGATTGCATTTAATTCAGACAAGAATGACTCACTGCACTTACCTGGACTTTACATTAGAAATGTTCAATTAACAATAAATCAAACTAACTCTTCAGTTTAATGTTCTTAACATTTGAGGAACTAACCTCACTTTAAAACCAATTTGCATTATTTTGAACATTTGAACCCATCATATTAATCTCTCATTATGTTCTCTCTTTCTTTCCGACATGACCATTTTCTTTTAATTTTTTTGCATTGCTTTGAACTTTTGTTGCACAATTATCAACTTGCAGCACCTGATGGCATGTTCTACATGACTCAGAATCAATTCAAGCTCTGTCATTTGGCCATTTGAGGTCTGTTTTCTTCGTGACTCTGGAAAAAAAGGTAGATTATTACCATGCAAAAGATTTATCTGACTATATGAACCACAATTCAGTTTGCACATTGCAAAATTAGTCAAAGAGACTGATTTAGTTTGTGTTATTTCCCCTCCCTATCCCAACTAAGCAGTCCTACATCATAAATAAAGTTGCCAGGTTATTTCCTACTGGATATTCAGTACTTAGTAATTAGCATATATAGCTATGCTGCATATATTTGTGCAAATAGAAATGAATGTGTAGCTCTAGAGAATTAAAATAATGCTTCTTGAGACTTGGGGGTACAGATTTATCAAGCCTTTTTAGAATATGCAGAATATAAGCATTCTTTGAGTTCATTGGTACATCTCAGTTGATCACTCACAATAAGTGGTGATAGAGGTGGGAAGATGGGGAAAAAGGTAAAAGGGAGTGAAATAAGGCAGGGGGATAAACAAAGGGCTACAGGTACAATTAGGCAGGCAGTTTACATCCAGTTCTGGGTTCTCCATCACAAAATAGCTTTGTGTTAACCATAGCTAATCAAATGTATGTTCATGTATCAACAATACTTCATAATTATTACGGGGTTACACACTGAACCCAATGAACAAGTCACTTTATAAGTTTATGATTTTGCTTCATACAGGGGTTCTTCTAAAATGTTTTTCACAACATGCATAACTTCTGGTTTCAGCTTATAGCAGGAGTACAGGCAGATCCTATCAGCAACTTTCATGGGTTCTTAATTCTATGTATTTCAAAGAATTCTGCAAGTTGAATTTATTTCAGTAGGGTAAAAAGTGTGTCTTTGGGTCTGATCCAAACTGCAGCAAAGTCAATGGGAATCTCTAAATTGACTAAATGGGTATTGGATCAGGCCCCTTATATTCTTTTCCAAATGTTTCTATTTAGCAGTTCTTATGTATTGACATATATGTCTCAACAGCAGAATCAACAGCTAGTAGGATTTGGTTGCTTTAACTGATTGCCATTGAATCAATGACAAAATGCCTATTGAATTCAGTGTGACCAGGATTTGACACTAAAGGTTAGCCTTGATACAAGGCTACTGCATTCTAACTGTCACTACCATCCTGAAATCTCTAACAAACTTCCTCAAATATGAATCCCTCACTCCAGCTATGCAAAATTCTTATATCTTAAGAACAGCCTAATAGAAAGTGCACACTGGGTGAAATCCTGGCTCCACTGAAGTAAGTGTCAAAACTTCTTTCGATTACACTGTGGCCAGTGTTAAACCTATCGATATTATTTAAATACTATTCATTATATTAACATAAGAACAGCCATACTGCGTCAGACCAAGGCCCATCTAGGTTCTCAAACTTCATTGCACCGCGACCCCTTCTAACAGTAAACATTACTACACGACCTCAGGACGGGGGACCGAAGCCTGAGCCTGCCTGAGCCCCTTTGACCTGGGGCCCAGGTGGGGGGCTTGTAACCTGAATCCCAACACATGGTACTGAAACCCTTAGGCTTCGGTCTCAGGTGGTGGGACTCGGGCTTCAGCCCTGGGCCTCAGCAAGGCTAAGCCAGCCCTGGAGACCCCATTAAAATGAGGTTGTGACCCACTTTGGGTTCCCAACTCGCAGTTTGAGAACTAGGAGCCCAGTATCCCATCTTCCAACTATGGCCAATGCTAGGTGCCACAGAGGGAATGAATAGAATAAGTAGTCATCAAATGATCAATGCTTGGTCGCCCAATCCTAGCTTCTGGAAAACAGAGACTAGGGATACCATCCTTGCCCATACTGGCTAATAGCCATTGATGGACCTATCCTCCATGAACTTATCTAGTTCTTTTTTTAACACTGTTTTAGTCTTGGCCTTCACAACTTCCTCTGGCAAGGAGTTCCACAAGTTGATTGTGCATTGTGTGAAGAAATACTTCCTTTTGTTTACTTTAAATCTGCTGCTTATTAATTTCATTTGATGACCCTTAGTTCTAGCATTATGAGAAGAAGTAAATAAAACTTCCTTTTTTATGTTCTCCACACCAGTCATGATTTTATAGACTTCTATCATATCCCCCCTTAGTCATCTCTTTTCCAAACTGACAACTCCTAGTTTTATTAAGCATTCCATGTATGGAAGCTGTTACATACCCTCTATTAAACAAGTATTTAAGACTGTATAGCTCTAAAATGGATCAAAAGGAAATAAATGTAAAACCAACAGATCCTTAGCTGATATAAATCAGACATATACCAGTTAACAAAAATTGAGGATCTGGCCCATGAAATTGCCCTAAAAAAACCCCTGAATCACAGAACTGTTGCTCAGAGAAAATATAATAAATGTGAAAGGAAGAAAACAAGAAACGACTTTGATGAAAGTAGATTTTACAGGCTATACTTTATGTGGATTCTAGTAGTGTTTGGAGAAATGTTATTACAACTGGATTATATCAAAAATACAGAAGCTATTCCTGCATTTCTTATCCAGGCATAACTCCCATTTATAGGTGGAAGGATTTTGCTTCTGAAACGTCTGCAGCATCATAACCATGTTCATTTGGAGTTATTTATTTCTAATTGGGTTTGCAATAAGATTAATAGACAATATCTTGTACAATCAGACTGATCAAATAAATAATAAACCGAAGGCATAGTTGTTGTGGAATTAAGTTGTATTAATTCTTAACTATGCAAATTCAATAATATTTGGTTTATGACCTCTGGGTATTTCTGTCAGTTGATTCTGCATGCACAAGTACATGTACATATGCATATAATTTTGTCAGGACTATGATTTTATTCAACATTTGGGACCACTATTTGAAGTAGACTCTATTCTTCTATTAGCTTTGACATAGGAAGCACAGCAACAGTCTCAAAAATTATTGACATTTGGAACAACTAATACATTCTACAGTGAAATGCAAATTACTTTGCATTTACAAATCGAATACCATGGTGGAATCATTTTGTCATACTAATTTATCTTTGGAGCCAGCTTGGAAAACTATAAATTATTCAGTCATTAGTATTTATGGGGCTGTGGGATTCACATATTTTAGTAAAAGTGTATTAGTATGTATTTCTAGGTTCTGCCAAAACATCCATGTGTTTTACCATTTCTGTTGTGGCTAGTCAGATCTAATACTTACAAAAATATATCCTACTTAACAAAGATGACTTCAAAGTATGTTTTGTTCACATGCATGTCTCTTATGTATTTAAACTTGTTCTTTTTGTTTACTATCCCCCCCCCTTTTAACTATATTTAGTGTTAAAATTGTTTATGGAATTCATATCTTAGACTCACATAAGGATGGTTTTTGCCTTATTCACCAGAAAAGGTTTTCCTTTAGATCTCTCTCTTACCTGAAGCTTACCTGGAAACAAAGAAGCCTAAAGCATGTGCTGCAACTGAGAATTTTTAATAATAATTAAGTGTTAAATAATTTAACTTGCATAATATCTCTAGCTGCTGAACTTGAGTAGATTGGAATTTGTAAATTTTGTTTACATATACAATATTTTAAAAGCATTATATTAAGCAGTGGAAAACTTAATAAAAACAACCATTTCATATTGCACATATAATCTTTTGGTTTTTTTGTTTTGGCAGGGGGTGAGGATACAAGCTATCATCATCAAAAAGATAAATCATATTCCCCAGTTTTTTCTTTTTCTGTGTTTTTAAATAGTAAAATGCTGTAGTTTTGTGTGCTTTCTGTCTGAGGTTGTCAAAACATTTTACAAAGGGGAATAAGTACTATTTTCTCCCATTTTACATATATGATGAAATTGTTGTGCAGAGTTTAAAGACTATTTATGTGGTTAAAATTAAGCATTTGATTAATTGCTTTGCTGGTTTGGGTCTGGTTGCTAAAGGTCTAATCAACCACATATTGAAATCAATGGGAGTCTTTCCAGTGACTTCACTAAGCTTTGGATCAGGCCCTAGGAGCGTGAAGCAGAGCAGTCCAAAGAACCCAAGTCCCCTGACTCCTAGCTTTAACACCCAGATTATTCTACTTCCCTTTTCTAACATCTCCTGATCAGGTTTGTGGCACTGGATATTTTCTAGGAATTTACAACTAGAGCTGGGTGAAATTTATTGGCCAAAACATTTTTCACCAAAACATTTTTTCACCAAAAAATGCAGATTTGGGTTGACCAAAGCATTCTGTGAAAGCTGGTCGAGTTTGTTGAATTGTTTCACTGGGGAAAACAAACAGGAAAAAATCAATGTTTTGTTTTGACACTTCTGAAATAAACCACTTTGATTTTATAATTCCAAATGTCTTTTCAATTTGAATTTTACTGCCATTTGTGTTAAAAAATATAAACTGTTGGGGTAGGTAAGGATTAAGCAGAAAAATGGGGAAACTGCTGGTGAACAGAGATGACATTAGGGAATAAAGGCAGAGGCAAGCATCGCTTCTGCGCTGGATAGATAAAGTGCAGGTCTCTCTGTGTTTACTAGATTTAGGGCAATCCCTACCCCTCCCTTCCCATTGTTAAGGATTTGCTAAGGTTGCAGGTGCCTGAGGAATGAGGGGATCTAAAGGATGCTTTTGTGGGTAGAGTAGTTATCTCCCTCTCTTTGTCTTTCCCAGCTGCACACGTGAGTTTGGAGCCATGGCCCCTTTCTCCCTCCCCTGCAAACTGCTGATCCAAGGAGTTCATGACTGCAATTTATAGCAAAGAAGTGTGTCTTCAAAGTTAAACTTAGTGGTAGAATATGCTAATGAGGTAAATAGTAATTAAGGGTGGGGATAATTATATTCAGTATAGGGTTACCAATATTAATTTTATAGGTGTTCATATTACTGCATAAGGGTTTTGAGAGCGTTGAAATAAATGTAGGAGTTTACATACTAATGTAAATAAAAAGAGTATGATGTAACGAATCCAGAGCTTACTGGACAATTGGGTCCAGGGGAACAAGTACCGCAATAAAGAAGCCATCTACTCACATCTGCCTCTGGGTTAGCCTGTTCTTCTTCCAACATCTGGTGTCATGAACAGGATCCCAGGGGAGAGTCGTGCCTGATGGGAGGAGGTTAAGCATCTTAAAAGCAAAGTGGAGACTCTGAATCAAATTGCTGAAGAGCAGTGCACAGTAAATCATCACAGTGTGTTGGCAGTCAGGATGACTAAAAATTGCATGGATGATTTTAATCATCTTAAGTCCTGAGAACCTGGCCCTTAAAAGCCAAGTAGATGTCTTCTTGTTCCCCAGGCCCTATTTACCCACTTTCCGCCCCTCCCGTGCATCCAGCCCATAATCCAGTAAAGTCTGAAATGCAACAAGAACCAACATACTTCACCCCGGAGCAGGTCTGACAGTGGCCCTGGTATTGTAGGTGAACCATCCCTTGGTGGCAGTCATTAGTACATAAACTTTTAACTGCACAATAAATATTACTACTTTAATATTATTCAGTAATTGCTCTTACATAATAGCAGGTTGCAGTTCTTGTAAAAACAGGTTAATTTTTATTACCAACTGACAGATTAGAGAGTAGATCATTAATTTAAATTTCATTTAAGGAGCACTCCACTTCTTCAAGGCCTAGCCTGACACACATTCATTTTTCACCCAGCATGCTCAAAGCAGACTTGTAGATATCCACACACACTAACTCAGCATTTTGGGATACATTATGTTCCTTTTTTCACCCATGCCTTAAGGAGAAATCTGATTTGTTCTCTTATATTTCTTTCATCTCTTCTGTCATAAGTGAGGATCCAGTCTTCCTCTCCGTGGGCTGAAAATCTATGTAAAAAGGTACTATCTGCAACCTTTTTGTCTAATGAATTATGGTGTCCAGGTGTAAGCCTAAATATCATTGCCACATAGACTGGCTTATCCTTGGACTTCTGGGATTCAAAGAAATATTTGTTTCCCTCAGTTCCATTAGGTATGTCTAATGTCCTAATGTTGTGGGGTCATTGTTTCATTCACAAAGAGTGAAGTTGAATGCAGGTTCAATTAAATAACTTCATTCATTAAATCCTGTAGACTGCTCTGTCTTTGTGGCCACGTTGTTTCTAGCCTAACTCTCTGTGTTGCCTGTTTCACTCATGTTCTGTCAATAACAGTTCCTCCAAGGCAGATGGGTCTTCTGACTAAATGCCACTGATCATGATACACTCTTATATAGAATGCCCCCTAGTCTGCCTACTCACTCTTCTTATCAGTAATGGCTTATCTTTCAGTAAGCAGATGATCTGTAGTTAATTGTATATGTACTATTTACCCCTGCAGAGCACAGTTGTGAAGGAAGTTGCCTTGCACTTGTGGCTCTGATGGGCTTGTCTGTAATGGAAACCATAAGGCGTATTCATGAAGACAGAGAGTTTCATGTTTAACACTGTTTCAGTTGGTTGTGGTTAACCCTACCGTGATCCCACTATCGTATTCGCATAGTTGAAGTATCAGTGTATGATTCCATTCAATTTATTTTAATTTTACTTCTGTACTAAGTTTTCCCTATGCTTTTAACTTGAGACCATTTTAGCTGCACTGGACAATCTATCTTCAGTATATTTCAACTTGATCAGGATTAGAAGTGGGCAGGAAACTCTCTTTTCCTGTGCAGTAAAAATTTTAGATTTTGAAAAAAACTTTGTCCTGAATTAGCATAAAAAGTAAAAATCTCATAATTTTGTGGACCAAAATTTGGGGAAAATATTTGGTTCAGATCAATCAAAAGGTTTTGTTTCGATTTTGACTGTTTTAAAAAGTTTTTTTAAATATAATTTGCTTAAATTTCAAAATAAAATATTTGTTTCAAACTAGAAAACTGGATTTTGTTTAAAAATTGTCAATATGAAACATTTTTATAATTTTGAAACAAAATTCAGTTCAAAAATTTTCAAAGTCAAAAAAATAGTTAAACTGACTTCCTGTGAAAAGTTTTGATTTTGATGAATAAACCTCTTCTAGGTTAAAAAAAATATTGCAAAGTTCCTGATAAGCTCTAAAAAGAATGTGTTTTACCAATTTTAGGACTAACTGGAGAATAATCTGTATTTGTAGCAGCTTCTGAATGTAATGAGATTGTATGTGATGATATCTTCTATAGTTTCCCTGGGGAAGCTTGACAGAATTCCTGCTTTTGTAGGTAAGCATAGTAACAAAAAATACTCAGTTCTTGTGGTAAGTGGAAATCTGTTGTGTTAGTTACTAATGGTGACTTTGATCTTACAATATACTACTGCTATTGTTAAATGAGATTAGTTGATCCACTGAATAAATTTGCATGGGGTGTGAACCTAATTATCCTGTTCCGTGATAAATCAGCTCCTACCCACCATGGACAGAGGATTAGTGGACCCATGGAGATTGCTCATTTGTTTCAAACTAGAAAACTGGATTTTCTAGTTTGATACAGATGAGTAGGACTGTGTTCTGCAATGGGGTAGTCTGTGCAGTAAGTAGGCCAAAAGCCAGTGGCATGAGTTTGTCATTATATGACCAAATCTCGAACAGCTGGTGATGGGCAAGTTTTGTAAACTTTCTGACATAAAAGAACGAACAAAGATAAGCCAATAATTACTCACATCAATGACCAAACCACTTTTGTGAACTAAAATGACTTTTACAAGTTTTCCCTTCATTGGAACACAACCTTGATAAAATGATTGATTGATAACATATGCCAGGAGTTTGGTTAAGATGCTCACAGCAAGTTTAAGCAGTTTTACCTCGGTCTGATCTCACTGCTTCTAAAGTGGATATTTACCTTCTTTTTTAAAGCAGGACCAGGAATAATAAAGGAAACACATTCTGAAAAAGATATGCAAATCTATTGTGCCTAAAGAGGGATTTAAATGAATCAGGCAGGTAAAATCCATATTGATATAGTTAGTATCTAAGTCAGTGAAAACACTCAGGTTCACTTATTCTTGGAAAGACAAAAATAGATTTAGACACCATTAGTCATTTTAAGTGCTGTTGGAAGTACTGTGGGGAAGCAGGGAGAGAACGCTTCCGTATTTTTATTATAATTTTGGTTAGTGGTTAAATAAACTATATTGGTTTCGTCTTAGTAAAAGTTATCATACTTATTTCTGTAAGAGGTTTACTTGACACACATAGCACGTGTGCGTTTCTAACTAGGCAGTGGTGCTGCAGTTACATATTTTGATTCATCAGCATCAGCTACTATAAAAGATCAATACAGTTCTTATTCACAGTTTTCAAATTGAAAAGAGAGTTTGACTTGTCTGACATGTTTAAAGGTCCATTAGGTGGTATTCCCAGAAAGTTAAAGCAGAAGTCTTGGCAACAAAATGACTATGGCAATGAAGTAACTTAACAATGGAGTAACTATGCTTGATGTCACATGGAGAGTGAAAAGATCAAGCAAATGTGCACAAGAACAAACCACAATGGAAAATATCTTACAATGAAAAAGCGATAGTGGCAATAGGCTATGTGACCATATCAAAAGAAGTAAAGATGAAATATAGACTATAGAGATGACAGAGGTGGCAAATGCTGGCATAGCTGGTCTTTTAATGGCAAAGATGAAGGAATGAACTGACTATAATAAAGACTTACAAAGTCACGCTGGGCACTGGGAAAGGATGCTTTGTATCATGATATGATATTGAGATGGACAGCAAACAAGGTTGTAATGATGATAGTAACCTTACTGCATGTAGTCTTGCCCTGAGCATTGGAACTCTCTGGTACAATAAGGTTTATGGTTGGCAAAATAGCACTTTGAAAGCTATACTGTAATTTTTGAGGATCTGAGGGATTAATGAATAGATATCTGCCTCTGAACTGGATGATGTTAATTTTTTTAGTGAAATAATTATATATGTGTGGCAAAAACCATTTGCCCAGAAAATAAGCAAACTGCATTTTTTGAATATTTATTAAGTTATTATTATTGACATTTCTAAGTGTCTGGCTGTTTATGTGGCCAGTTCAAAATAAAATGCTTTAGAAAGATGACTTGCTCTTAGTTATTTACCTCAGACCAGACAGAGAGGTAGAGAATAAAAACTTAATCTGTAGCCAGTTCTAGACTTAGTCCACATTTTGGCCAATAGAAATTGGGACATTTCGGACAGCAACACACTGTTAGGTGACGAATTGAGGAAAATGCTTATTTATCTTGTTTTCCTATTGGCAGCAAAAATTTTTGGTGTGTCTTCCACATTCAGTCTATAGGGGGGTGGGCAGGAACAAAAATAGAGCCAGCATTAACATAGAAATAAGATATGCATTCATAAAACCAACACAAAGGGTTTTGGACACACATCTACTGGGGCCCATCAATGTTGTCTATGTTGTTTTGTTCCTGTTTTCTCTTCTGGTTCTTTGCTGGAGAAGGATATTCATTTCAGGTAGCTTTAAGGTTCTTTTGTGCCATTGAGGAGTTAATCAACTGTGGATCAGATGCTGGTCCCACAGAAGTCAATGGCTAGACTCCCATTGACCGGTTTGGGAATTTTTCAACAAAATACCTTGGTCAATCTGGTGGTGGGGGAAAAATTCCTTTCCATCCCCCCAAGAAAGGAACAGCTAGTGCAATGTCCACAGCAAGCCTGACTAACCCTGGTATTTGCCACCTATGAGGGTGGGGAAGGTGGATGAGTTTGCCGCACCTGGTCCAGGAAGAAGAGGCTTCTCCTGCTGAGCTTGCTCTTTATCAAAAACTCCTCAGACCTTCTGGTACCTGGGAGGGTGAGTCAGCATCACCAGACTGACCCAATGTCCTTCTGCAGCAGCCACCCATAAAATGCTTTACCCCTTCCCTTGGCAAGGAAGACTAGACTCTCTCTCCACTTAAAGGTGCGGTGTGGTCATTGTCTGAATTTTCATTTCTTACAGATATTTGAAGTGTCTCTTCCTTAACTTGTATCAGAGGAGTAGCCGTGTTAGTCTAGATCTGCAAAAGCGACAAAGAGTCTTGTAGCACCTTATAGACTAAAGATTTTAGGGATCGTGAGCTTTCGTGGGCTAAGACCCACTTCATCAGATGAATGTTGTGGAAATCTCCAGAGGCAGGTATAAATAGCAGGCAAGAAAGCAAGGTAAATTCAATCAGGGGAGGTGAAGCCCACTTCCAGCAGGTGATCTGGAGGTGTGAACACCCAGAGAGGAGAAACTGCTTTTGTAATTGGCGAGCCATTCACAGTTAATATTGAGTCCAGACCTGATGGTGTCGAATTTGCAGATGAACTGGAGCTTAGCAATTTCTCTTTGAAGTCTGGTCTTGAAGTTTTTTTGCTGAAGGATGGCTTTTTGAGATCTGCTATTGTATGTCCAGGCAGGTTGAAGTGTTCTCCTACAGGCTTTTGTATATTGCCATTCCTGATATCTGATTTGTTTCCATTTATCCTTTTACGTAGGGTTGTCCAGTTTGGCCGATGTACATAGCAGAGGGGCATTGTTGGCACATGATGGCATATATTATATTGGTAGAAGTGCAGATGAATGAACCAATGATGGTGTGGCTGATCTGGTTAGGTCCTGTGATGGTGTTGCTGGTGTAGATATGTGGGCAGAGTTGGCATCGAGGTTTGTTTATGGATTGGTTCCTGAGTTAGAGTTGCTATGGTGCAGTGTGTGGTTGCTGGTGAGAATCTGCTTCAGGTTGGCAGGTTGTCTGTGGGCGAGGACTGGCCTGCCTCCCAAGGCCTGTGAAAGTGAGGGATCGTTGTCCAAGATGGGTTGTAGATCACTGATGATGTGTTGGAGAGGTTTTAACTAAGGACTGTAGGCGATGGCCAGTGGTGGTCTGTTCCTTGACTTGTTCATCACAATGAATGCTTTTGTATAGAGATTTTCTTTCTTCATTCTCTCTACATAAAAGTTATACAACCTTCCCCCAGTTATGTGACCTGTGCCTCAGATATAAATCAGGCATGCTATTAGACAAGGCATACATAATATATAATAACACCATGCAGAGGCTGTTTTTAGTGCTGAAAAGCATTAAGTGCTGAAGACTATTAAGCACAAAACTGGGTCTACAAGTATTGTTAAGAATCTGAGTCAAATGCACAAAAACTAGGAAATACAGATGTAGGCTTTCTTTCTTTCTGTATCCTTAGCTCATGCTTTTGTGCCTTGATATTACAGTCTGTATGGTATTGTGATGAGCTACAATAAAGAAGGGAAGCTTCCCTCATTCTTATGAGTGGAAGTCATAATTGTCACATCACTTTTGTCCTTTTGAAATGATGATTCGTCCAGGAAGCTCAGGCCTACAGAGTGCTGAACGTTCTGGTCCTGATCCAGCATGAAAGCACATGCTCAACATTGAGATCATAAATAGTCTCAGTGGCATCCAAAGGTAGAATGCTTTGCTGGCTTGCGGCCAGAGTATTCAGCACCTGGCAGGACTCAACCCAAAAGGCAGAGGAAAATGTCTCCAGTTCTGTGACATAGCCCCATGAACACCTTCCTTTCCTCCTGATGCCCTCAAGTTAAGATAACTATTGTCTGACCAAGCAAGCCCTGTGTGGAATCTGTCAAGGCTAATCCTGAGTGGAGCTGGTAATAAAATAATATTTTCTCTGAACAATTTTGAAAGAAATTCAACATTTAACAAAAATTGGGTGAAAAATTTTCACTTTTTTCACCAAGTGAAAAAAAAAGGTTCTTTTTTTATTATTTGGTTTTTTAAAAAAAACTTTCAAAATTTTGAAAAATATTTTTTCATGAAAACTCATTTTGAAAAAAGGTCCTTTTTCACTGAAAATGTTTTTTGAACAAGGAAAAAAATAGTTCTGAGAGAAAGAAAGAGGTGGAATGTGGTAGGAAATGATATGAGAGCCTTACCAAGCTAGGTTAGAGTGATCTTGGATAAAATGTTCACCACTAGGGGATTTATTTCACCATCTGAACCTTTTGTGATTTGCCTATTAATTATATGTTCTTGCAGATTACTTAATGATATTTTACTGTTACCCAGTTCCTTAACTCAAATATTTCTAAGTGACTTGCAGTTTTGTAGGTTTAATATAAATGCTATAATGTTAAAATCAAAAGAATTAGATGAACACACTTTCTTTGCATCTTAAATTACCACACATATGAATCTTTATCACCTTCAGCTAGTTACAAATTACATGGGTCTTACTTTGTGTGAAGGTAAAATGAAGGAATAGGTTTCTTTTCTCACCCAATGTTCAAGAAATCACATATTTTTTGAAAATAATTACATACTTAGAGACTCAGCTGGTGTAAATCAACATAGCTCCATTTGAAATCAATGGAATGAAGCCATTATGGCCTTAATGTTCCAAATTCATTGAATATTTTGGGATTAGGATTGCCATAGAAGTTTACAGATGTGGGCCAGCTTCTCAACAACAGATGTTTCCACTGTGAGAGCCTGTGGTACCCATTTATCCTCCTCTTTTCCAAAAGACCACAAGAAAAAAAAATGTTTTCCATACATAGAGTAGTCATGAGACTGTAACCTTTATTCTGACAGTGCTTTTCAATCTTTCCTCCATGCTGAGATGACTGCAATAGGTCTTTTTAGCACTCACATGTTTATTTCAAACTCCTGCCGTTCACAAAATTAATTTCTGTTGGAATCAAAATGTCATGATGAGGCTGGTTATTTTGACTGGGCTTTTACCTTATCCTTTATACAAAGCAACTGATTTACTTTCTGTTAATTATGCATCAGCTATAGGGACCTCCTGGTGTGTTCTCTTCAAAGCATTCTGCCATTAAAGCATTTTCTCGGGTTTACTATACAGAAAGATGTGTGTGTGTCTCACCATCAAGCTTAAAGTACTTTTCAGTTGTAGAATGCAAGGGAATGATTATTTTGTACCATGCATTACACTCCACTTATGTGCAAAATAACAATACCTGTTGCAAACACTTTACATGTTTTTTTTTATTCCTTATGAATATAAGTAAAGGAAGTTCAACCAAATTGTGCTCCTCTTTATCTAATTATGAAAACTCCTGCAAAATTAATCTCCTGTTCCTTCCTGCATACCACAATGAAATGCTTAACATTGCTTTGTCAGGAGAGCAATTTAATGCACCAGCTTATTGAAGCTTGAAAGATTAAAATATATTGTTCTATGCACCTTGAATTTAAGGGCACATATTAAAGGTGGTTATCACACTTGTTTGCTTTGATTCCTTTACAGTACTGGCCAATAAAATTTTCTTTGTTTTGCCATTTTCTGTTCTGTTGTTTGTCTGAGAGATGTGGATGGGGATTACACAAAAAGGTCAACTGAAGTGGGCTGGTCTCATTGCTGTACAGCTGGTTATCTTCTTCTTTGCAAGAGCTGAGACACATAGATATCTGCAAGCAGAAAGAATTATAATTGTGTATAACTTGGTGTTAAACTGTAGGACACTATAACTGGATGTCAGCCTGCAGGATGCTGAATGGAGGTGTGGAGACCAAGTGAGTCTTATTAGTACCATTCAGTAGCATAAAAGGCAGAGTGTCTTTGAATCAAGAATCAGAGGGATAGCCATGTTAGTCTGAATCCACAAAAACAGCGAGGAGTCTGATGGCACTTTAAAGACTAACAGATTTATTTTGTCATAAGTTTTCATGGGTATAAACTTACAGACACAGGTATAAATATATTGGTACATGAAGAAAAGAGAGTTACCTTACAAGTGTTGACAAGGTCAATTCAATCAGAGTGGATGTGGTCCACTCTCTATAATTCATGAGGAGGTGTCAATATAGGGACTGGGAGTGGATGTCTCACTACAAAAGCAATTTTCCCACTCTTGGTATTGACACCTTCTCATCATTTTTTGGGAGTGGACCACATCCATCCTGATTGAATTGACATTGTCAACACTGGTTCTTCACTTGTGAGATAACTCCCTTCTCTTCATGTGCAAATATATTTATGCTTGTATCTGTAATTTTCACTCCATGCATCTGAAAAAGTGGGATTTTTATCCAAAAAAGCTTATGCCCAAATAAATCTGTTAGTCTTTAAGGTGCCACCAGACTCCTCGTTATTTTTCTGAATCAAGAGGGAGCAGGAGGGAAGGGCACAAGATGTTTTAATAGGGAGAAAGGCTAATGAGCCTAGTAAAATGGGAGTTTCTGGGCTCAGGCTTGTGGAGTACAATCTCTCCTTATGGCCTTTTACTTTACTGTGATATCAAGGTGTTTCATAAGATCACTCTTCTGTCTGTTATAAGCCCTTTCACATTGCTGTCTTTATTCAAAAGGGTTTACCAGAGTATTCTATAGATGTCCAGCATTATATATAGCACAGTACTGAGGAAATATTGTATCTGCCAGTGCTGTTCATCACATGAAGTATTTGTGTACTCTACAACACATCAGTAAGTGTGGAATAAGTGGCTGTACGGACACTTCAATTGCTTGGAACAGGATTATCCTATACAGTATATGAGAACTGTTTTAATCTCTCTTATTCTGCTTTTGCCTTACAGTATTTTTTTTACATAGGTAATGTAGAGCATAGAACATTTTGATAGTTATAATAAAATTCAGAGCCAGTAAACAATATTTATGATGGAAGGACAATCTGATATTGATTAAAATAACATAATAGACCAAAATGTTTCTACTAGCACTGAAAGCTGCCGTAGTATATGAACTGTATGTCTCTGTATTATGCCAGGTCTAATTCCGTAAGTGAGGGCAAAGTTCATCTGTGTGGGTGGCAGAAGTTCTCAAGGGCTGCTCTGAAACAGTTGAATTAGCTCCGACAGGAACTAAGACCCTCACAAACCTCATCACCGCCCACTTCAAGCACAAAGCTCACTTCTATGACAGAACAAGGAGTAATGGTCTCAAGTTGCAGAGGGGGAGGTTTAGGTAGGATGTTAGGAAAAACTTTTTCACTTGGAGGGTGGTGAAGCACTGGAATGGGCTACATAGGGAGGTGGTGGAATCTCCTTTCTTAGAGGTTTTTAAGGTCAGGCTTCACAAAGCCCTGACTGGGATGATTTAGTTGGGGATTGGTCCTGCTTTGAGCAAGGGATTGCACTAGATTACCTCCTAAGGTCCCTTCCAACTCTGAGATTCCATGATTCTAAGCACATGCTTAATTTTAAGCACCTGCATGATCCAATGGAAATTAATAGGGTCACTTCTGCTTAAAATTAAAGCGTAAAGTTCTGCAATCAATAGGACTAGCTCTGTGTTTAAGTGCTTTACTGAATCAGAGGGAAAGTGCTCATCACCCTGCAAGATTGAGCCCAAATCCCTGGATTTATAAGAACAAGCCAAACTGGCAGTTTCACAAAGGGGTTCAATCTGTATGGTATTGAGTAATGCCTTCAATGTGACTGTGAAATGAAGTGATTTTAGGGCAGTTAGGCCTCTCTGAGGATTGATTGGATTGGGCAAGTGTTCAAAGCCGACTTTTATGCGCACAAGGGATGTATGCGTGCATTCACTGGACAACTTCCAACAAGTCAGATGTGCACATATACTTTTACACATATTCTGTTAAATAGTTGTGCCAAAACTCTTTCTAGCTAGCAACACAAACAGTGAATTGGAAAGTTTTACTAGTTTAACTTATCTTGTAACATTTGTCATCTCTCTTCCAGTTTGTGTATTTGTGTACTGAATGTTCTTGCATTTACAAACTGTAGTCTTACCTTGTTATCCAGGACTCAGCTGGCACTGGTTGAAAGCTTCATTTAAAAAAGGTTATTGCCTAAATTAAGAATACAAAGGAAATCCATAATGTTCAGTAAGCATTAGGACTGGATGTGAAATGAACACCTATCTTCCTTTCCCTTTATATAAAATCTTATTACAATATTAACTCTGGGAACATATTTTTACTATATGTTCAAATGTGTATTTATTCAGATGAAGATGATCTTGAACTTTGTATATGCCAATTATAAATGAGACTTTATGATTGTCATTTAAAATAATTTTCTTTATTTTAAAGATTGTGTCACTGAGCTTAGTGAAAAGAAGACTTTACCATCTCAATAGTCCAAAATCATTATAAATTTCAAAGGATAAAAAAAGCTGAATAAAGTATGTGAATTTAGTTAAAGCATATGATAGGCACACGAGCAGGGGATAAAATGCAAATTATGCATCTTTCAATAATCAGCATTCCTTTTTGATCTGTTTGCTTGTTTATAGTTGTAAAGAAAACATGTGAACCATCTTGTCTAACAACAAACATAAAATTTCTCACCATATTTATGCTACTTGGATTGCTATGACATTCTGATTTATCAGTATCAGAAAATGGCTTGTTTTTATTGAGATAGTTGTCATTGGCTGATAACGCAAGGCAAGAATATGGCCTTATTTAATGTAGTACTGGTGCTTGAGATCAAATGCATTTTGTTAAACTGAAACATTAAATTAGTAATATAATGCTAGATGTATCATCTTCTCTGGCATTCTGGGCTTTTATGCTCAGATATTTACTAAACATTGTTATTGGAAGACAAGTATAATTCACAGAAGCAGTAACTTGATAAGCAGAATGTCTTTCTGAAGTATAGATTTTTTCCTCTCTCTTTTAAAAAAGGTCATTATCTTTATTTTTGGTTCATCTGTGCCCCACTTTTCCACCTACTATATTGCTATGGAAAAATCTCCGATGGCAGTAAGATAACTTCTTCAGAAATGATCCCACACATTTCATTCTCAGGTTGAACTAAAAGCCCTGTTAGCACTGAAGAGTCGTGTGAATATTTTATGTGACTATTTTTGTTGCAGAAATATAATTTAACACTCAATCTTTATTTTGTACTGCTTTATTCAGTAATAATATGAACAGTGGGCTTGTTTCCATCTCCTGACCTTGCTGCTTTATTTGACTCCCCCCCGTCCCTTTGCACTCTGACCTGAATGATGCTTTATGGGGGCTTCAGTTTTGGATTGGCATGTATTTTGCAACAATGAAATAAAGATGCTCTTTTATGATGTTTGTTTTAATAGTTCTTTCAGCTGCCTATTGCATTATCCAGTTATGACCAACAGTATTTGATTTTTGGCAATGGTTCGCAAATAATCTTTAAATTCAAGGGTTTCATTTAAAACAATCAGTTCAAATGGGATTTGATTGAAGTTTATTTTTCCATATGTTTATAACAATTTCTTTATTGCTAATATTGAACTATGTTCACAAAAAATCTATACAAAATTATTAGTTATAGATCTGACAAGTTAATGTGTATTTTATTTCCAAGCTTAACTTAAATGGAACTTTATGTAGCGTAGGCCATCAGTTTTATATGCTCTAAGACCACTAAGCTGATTTCACTCATTATCTAACCGGGCAATCCCTAGGGTACTAATGTAAAGTCTTATAAAGGTTCCATCAAGCTTATTCTTGCTACCTTACTTTGGAGTTGCAGTATATATCAGAATAATTAGATTTTCAATCCTCTAGAGATACTCTAGCTATAAATTATTAATTTTTTCCTTTTCTTTGATTTTATCAAAAAACATCAGTTTCTTTATCAGAATGAGGACTTCTAACCAGTAGACTTGTCCATGCTATCAAGGATAGAAATAGCTATTTAAAATTTTAAACTAGGGCTGTCAAGCGATAATCACAATTAATTGTTTTAAATCACACTGTTAATAATAGAATACCATTTATTTAAATATTTTTGGATGTTTTCTACATTTTCAAATATATTGATTTCACTTACAATACAGAATACAAACTGTCCTGTGCTCACTTTGTATTTATTTTTTTATTAGAAATATTGGCACTCTAAAAACCAAAAGAAATTGTATTTTTCAATTCATCTAATACAAGTACTGTAGTGCAATCTCGATCATGAAAGTTGAACTTATAAATGTATAGTTAGGTACAAAAAATAACTGAATTCAAAAATAAAAGAATGTAAAACCAATTGTTCAGACAACCAAGTTTGTTTACATTTGTAGGAGATAATGCTGCCCACTTCTTGTTTACAACGTCACCTGAAAGTGAGAACAGAAGTTCACATGGTACAGTACTGTTGTAGCCAGTGTTGTAAGATATTTATGTGCCAGATGCGCTAAAGATTCATATATCCCTTCTTGCTTCAACCACCATTCCAGAGGACATGAGTCCGTGCTGATGATGGGGTCTGCTCGATAACAATCCAAAGAAGTATGGATCAACACATGTTCATTTTCACTATCTGAGTCAGATGCCACCAACAGAAGGTTGATTTTCTTTTTTGGTGGTTCGGATTCTCTAGTTTCCGCATCAGAGTGTTGCTCTTGTAAGACTTCTGAAAGCGTGCTCCACTCCTTGTCCCTCTCAGATTTTGGAAGGCACTTCAGATTCTTAAACCTTGCATCGAGTGCTGTGGCAAGCTTTAGAAATCTCACATTATCTTCTTTGAACTTTCTCAAATCCTGCTATGAAAGTGTTCTTAAAACAAACATGTGCTAGTCATCATCTGCGACTGTATAAATATATAATAATGAAATATATGGCAGAATGCAGGTAAAACAGGGCAAGAGACAGACAATTAAACAAATTTAATTAACACTTTTTTTAACGTTTGTCATCAGCATGGAGTCGTGTTGTCTGGAATGGTGCCCAAACCATAAAAGAGCATACAAATTTTTAGCATATCTGGCATGTGAATGCCTATTTTCACTTTCAAGTGACATTGTAAATAAGAAGATGGCAGCATTATCCCATAAATGTAAATAAACATAGCGATTGGCTGAACAAGAAATAGGACTGAGTGGACTTGTAGGCTATAAAGTTTTACATTGTTTTGTTTTTGAGTGCAGTTATGTAAGTTGCATTTTCATTACAAAAAGATTGCACTATGGTACTTGTATGAGGTGAATTGAAATACTATTTCTTTCGTTTATCATTTTTACTGTGCAAATATTTGTAATAAAATAATATAAAGTGAACACTATACACTTTGCATTCTTTGTAGTAATAAAATCAATATATTTAAAACTGTAGAAAAACATTCATAATATTTAATACATTTCCATTGCTATTATATTGTTTAACCGTGTGATTAAGACTGCAATTTTTTTTAGTTAATAGTGCAAATTAATTGTGATTAATCAGTCACCCTATTTTAAACTAATTCTGTTCATATATCATATATGCATGTCACTTTCCACTGTAAATTACTTTTTCTAAGAAATATCCTTTTCAAATATCCTTTTGCTCTGCTGCTTGAAGCATGGAGACTTTATGTAATTTTACTATTAGTTCATTGCATTCTGTTTTGTACATAAAACTCCTTTGTAAATGTCCCAAGCAGTCCAGTGTAAAATTGGTTTTGTGATATTCAGATTCTTCTGAATTATAGCTGTTATTCCTCATTGTTTTTATTTTTCTCTTCATGGTACCATACATCAGTCAGAATTTCTAACACTGTACAAGACAATTTAGTAATTACACCTAGGGGTCCATAAGCAGAACTGGTCAGAACATTTTTGACAAAACTCATTGAAGTAGAAATTTTTCACAGATACTATATATCCATTCTAAAGCAATTTTCAGTCCAGTGCCCTCTAGTTATTTCTAACTAAAAAGAGACTCTTGTGTTCCATAGCCTTATGGTTAGAGTAGGTAGAAAACCCAGGTTCAAGTACGCCTGATTCAGAACAAGACCTTTTTTTTTCATCCCAGACCTTTCTGCATCTGATAAAACAGGGACTTGAACCTGAGTGTCCCACATCCCAGTCCAGCAGCCTAGAATAAGTCTCTGGTCACTTCTGATGAGAGAGAGCCCAGAGAAATGGAGTAATGAGGATAATCAATGAGACACAGTAATACCAGAGTACAAATTATACTGGAAGGACAGAACAGATCATGCTGGTGGGGGTCTGTGGGAGGTGGGTTTTTTTTTGGGGGGGGGGTAGTTCTCAACCTGCAGCTCAGGTAACACATTGTGGGCTGAATAGCAGCCCACGGTGATAAATAGGTTGAGAACCACTGGCATGGGTACTCCATCTCCCAGAGAGCTAGGTGGATGGGAGAATTCACTCGATGACCTAGCACTGTCTACACTGAGGGTTAGTTGGTTTTACTGCATGTCTCAGGGGTGTGGATTTTTTACACCTCTGAGAGACATAGTTATGCCAACCTAATTTCCTAGTGTAGACCAAGCCTAAGAGTAATAATAGGCCTGGTGCTCTGGTCAAATTCTAAATTTCAAAGGAAGATCTCTCAGTGTGAGTGTGACTCTGGAAAGCAGAGATGCTTCTGTTAAAGAAATGGTGTTTTGTTCTGTCTAGCAGGAAGAGTTCTTAGTAGGAATAGGGAAGTGGTTTATTTGTGGGACATGACATACCATTGCAAAAGTGCAAGGTACAAGATTTTGTCTTCCCTTTCTGTTTAGACTCTAGGTTCATGTTACTGACAAGATATGTCTGTCTCAAACCTTGAGGGTCAGGTGGACTTGAGAATCCAAGCTGCAGCCCAAGCCACAATGTTCACACTGCAAGTTTTTGTGTGCTAGCTCAATCCCCATTAGTGTGAGGTTGCCTACCAAAGCTGGGAGGCTCACTCCATCTGCAATGTAGACAGACCCTGAAGATCTTGATCTTGGTTAAATAAGGTACAATAAGAATGGAAACCTTGTAGAAAAGAGGGCTTATATTGAAAGGGGAATAAATGGATACAGATGCCACTAAGGTGCAATACAACTCCACAACACAGTTACAGGCAAAACCATGAGGAAGAATATTGTATCCTGTGCAGGGAAGGTTTTACAAAACAGAAAGGTAAATGGCCAGGAGACAGGAGCTAATACCTTTTCTGTCTGCAACAAGTGTATTGGAATCTTCACTGTCAAGAGGCCGGGACTAGAGCAGTTGTATTCTTTTGTGGACTGAGCAATCCAGTCTGGTTCATAGAGCTTGTGTTGAATTTCAACATCCCCCAGCATCCTCCCTGTGACCCCCTGACTATATTTCTCCTGCGTTTATCCTTAGTTGTTTCCCTCACTCCAAGACTCCCTGCTTATGTTTAGATGTCCAGTGCCTCTCCTGCTGTACCTTCCTCAGGGAGGGCACATGTCAACCACTGACTCTTTTGGGGCCTCTGATGGGTTGTTTACCACCAGCCCAGACTTCAAGGGGCTCTGTGGTATAATTTACTGCTTATCTTCAGTTCATAGATGGTCTTCGTGGCCAGGCCTAGAACTTATGTTGACTTAAAAATACCCCCCAAAACTCATACAGAATAATTTGTAAGTAAACAAAGTGAGCCTGAATTTTTTGCTTGAACATATTGTTTTGCCCTACCCTAGCTACATTGACTCCACTGGTGTTATTCCAGTTTAACTAGTGCAAGGTCAGAATCAGTCCCAGTAAATAGTAGTAGTAATAGTAATTGTAAGTAACTGTAATTTTGTTACACACCTTTTGGCCTAAACCTGCATATTTTTACTCACATGAATAGTTTGATTAACTTTGCTCATGAATGACAAGGAAACAGTTGCACAAATGAAGTTGTTTTACTATTGATTACATTGTAAATTGGCCCTTTGTAATACAACAGTATACCAGAAAAGCATCAACCACTGTGCTACTATAAATAAAAAAAAGTATCATACATTAATGGCATATTATATCTATATGTTAAATATGTAGTTGAGGATGGGGAAAGTTTATGCTATGTGGCTTAACAATAAAATATACTATAATAATTTTCACTTTATTTAAGTAGGCTAATACTTGTATTAGGTTCTTTGTGCCAGTAAAAATTGTTTGCTCCTAAAAGTCAAATGAATACTGTCATATGGAAACTGATTTGAAGAAATGCTTAGAGAGGCTCCGTAAACATTAACATGACAGTTTAGCATGCTGATACTTTACACTTTGATATCAATATATGAATATATATTTTTAATTGGACCAAAGTTTGTATTGGTCTCATAGCACCTTAAAATAAGTCATTCAGGGATAAAAACCCCACAGCCTCCCTGGAACAGCTGATTTGGGTCAAGGGGCTCATGCTGGAGGGCTGAAAAATTCCTATGTTGACATTTGGGCTTGGGCTGGAGTCTGAGCTCTCGGACCTGTAAGGACCTAACAGTTAGGGTGGTTAAGCCCTGGAATAAATTGCTCAGGGAGGTTGTGGAATCTCCATCATTGGAGATTTTTAATAGCAGGTTGGACAAAAATCTGTCGGGAATGGTCTAGATGACACTTCGTCCTGCCATGAGTGCCGGGGATTGGTCTAGATGACCTCTAGAGGTCCCTTCCAGTTCTAGGATTCTATGATGGAGGCTCCAGCCTGAGCCTGAACATTTACACAGCAAATTTTAACCCTGCAACCAAAACCCTGTGGGCCTGAGTCAGCTGACCTGGGCCAGCCATGGCTGTGCTGCAGGGCTTTCATCTCTGTGTAAACTTACCCTCAGAGTCAATTTTTTAAACCTGTTGTTCATATTAGTGAGCACTTAGTCTCATTGACTCTATGAGACTATTTGGGGCTCAGTCTGTTCCTTATTATATTTCAAGGGCATATGCATCTGGTAAAAGGGGAGAGAGTACAAAGAGCCAAATGACTCTTATAGTGATCAGTGTTTTAATTGCTTTTCTACCTACTCATGCAGGTCTCTATATAATAAATTATTGAATAATGTTATATTTAAAAAAAATCCAAAAAAGATTTAGTAGCTAATGTTAAGACGAATGTGTAAGTGCCCACTTCACCTAAAGTGTTATGTTCCTCTCCACCACATTTTTGCTGAAGTTGGAAAATCAATGGTATATATCATTTACAAAGCATCAGTTTACACCAGCTGCTAATTTGGCCCATAATATTTTACCTTTCGGACAACTGGAAATGAAACTGTTTTGCTCAGAGCAATTCCAAGAGAGAAAGTATTAGTCTATAGGTGGTGCTCTTGTCACTAGAGTGATCCTTGATCTGTGACAAGCTGCAATATTTATGCTCAATTTTTTCTTTTAATATTTTTGCACTGATCAGTTTTGTTGGAAATATTAAATCATGCTGCTGCCCCTCAGCTATGTCTTTCCTATATGAGGGGAAAGGAGGCAATATACACTTTTTAGTTCTGAACTATGTTGCTGGGCTGCAGCGTGGTTTTTTTCCCCCTTTTCCCTGAGCAAGCATTTATTATTTTGGGGCCAAAATTAAATATTCAAAAACTTCAAAAAATACATTGTATGAGATTACAGGCTACTTTGTGCAACATGAAAATCCTAACGTCTAACACTCGTGCAGCTTCAGGATTACCATGTTAATGTTAAGGCTTCTAGTAATAAGTGAAGAGTAAAGATCACTGCTGTTCTATATACTTACAGATTAAAAACAAAAGAGATCTAAATAGCATACATCCATTTCAAAAATTGATATTTTATTTATTTTATAGAAGCTAGTCTCACATATTGGACCATTGCACAGCCAGATGAAGAATTATATATTTAACGAGTCTATGGCGACTACAAATATGAAGGAGAAATGTGCTCTGTGCAGCAGAAAGTGCATAAAGACACAATAAAGTGCTTAACCATTTTGTTTAGTCTTTTCTACCATTTTCCCCCTAGGCTTTTATAGAGGAGATGGGCTGGAAGGATTTAATGGATATCTATACATGGACAGTCTTTTGTTGTATAGCATATTTTAATTTATTAGGATCCATTGTATAGGATGCGTGCCTATAAAATGTTCTATACATTGGACGGAAAATATAGCAAGTATACTAAATGATATTGGGGACATTCATTTCAAGAAGAGCTCTGATAGCCTAATTTTGTAAATGGCATTTAAGAAAATAAAGAAATTTGTTTTGGACTTGCATCAGTCAATGTAATTTTATTTATCATGGCGTTTTATCCATTGGATTGCATACAAATTATAGTATGTATATTTATATAACATCAATCAGTAGGACTATACATTGTGTGTATATAAAGGTTAGATCCACAGAGCAGTAGTGAGATGGTCTGTCTTCCCACCATAAATACTGAAAGCTTGCAATTTTGCACTTTGTTGCTGGGTATCACAACATCAGTGTAAAGGCCCAGAAAAGAAGAAAAACCTCTCTTTCAGAAAAAAAAAACCTACTAAATCTTTCTCTCTCATATCCCACACTTCAGTCAAACACTTTCTATAATGATCTATAGAGCTTAGCATTGAAGCTTCTATTTATTAACCTCACAGCAGCCTTTGACACCACAACATATCATTTTACTTTGCAGCATCTCAAAATTTGGGCTAGATTGAAGAATGGCATATTCAGTTTCTAGATAAGATGGTGATGGTGACTGTCAAATGCTTACCGATAGCTAGTGATTTCATCCACCAGTTGTACAGAATGTAAAGAAAACTGATATCTCAGTGTGATGTCAATTAACTTACTTATAGAAGATCTTCTGTGACATGGATCAATGCACATGTATGCTAATATCTGCTGTTTGAGTCATGAAAACAGGTCTCTGAGGCATGTAAATTTTGATTTAACAGGATATTTTAATTGCTGAGCAATGTAAAAAAGAAGGTGGAATTTAAAACCAAGCACAGGAAAGACGTGGTTTGAATTTCATTCTACAAACCTTCAGGCAGGCAGGTAAATGTTCTCTAAACATTTTTAGAATGTGTAGTGATATAGGAGTAAAACTGTCTATACCATGTATGTGCAAAGCTTGATCAATTGTTACCTTATCTATCACATCTAGAATATTTTTATCAAAAGGTAACCTCTTGAACTGCCTTGTTGGGACTACTTATGCATCTGATCTTATTGTACACAAAGCTGAGCTTACAACTTTCTGGAAATTTACAAGAAAGAGTTTAGCAAAGCAGACAATGAGCATATACTGATAGCAAAGATGCAGCCAGAAAGAAAATTCACCCCTTTCCTAGCTCTTGAAGCACGAAGCAAAGATAATGGGGTAAAATTTTCAGGCACTTGGTAGCTAAACTTGCTTTTAAAAATGGGACTTAGACTCTTAGGTCCCTGGGATGCTTTTGAAAATTTTACCCAGGATCAAATACAGACACACAATTATGGAATTAGAAAAATGGATATTTTGTTAAAATGTTATTGAAATTATTGAAATACATATTTTTAAAATAGCTGATACCTGCCTTATACACTGGCTTGTACACATCACTTCGCTTTCCAATAGACTGTTGGCACTTTAGAGAATACCTCCACTTCACAGGAGCTTAAACTAACAAGTGAAGCAATTTGAAGAGAGGCATTTTTATGTATAAACCATTATGTCTTAAAATAATAAGATCAAAAGGCTTTCTCCACCAGAGAAAAGGTCCTAGGCCCTTTTGCAGATGATCTGGGAAAGGGTAAGCCAGCCATTTGTCCAACCTATAAACGGGACAGTTGGAGCAATGATAGTCCCTCCTGTGCCCTGCCAAGGGTTTGGATAATTCAGAAAAGGAAGCCAACTTCTGGATACTTATCCAGACCAAAACAAACCTATAATCTTGTGCTTTGGCCACCATTCACCTTGAAAATATTTTCGTGCCAATGCAGATGTGGCATGAAGCTTGTGGAAATCTCTAGAACATAGAAAAATATGGAGAAGCCACATTTCCTCACTACATCTGAAGTAAGCTATAAATTCTGCTGCTTATCTTGTAAGACATTTACTCTTAGAAATGTAAACTGTTGGTTATTTGTAGTATTCATCCAAAATTTCAGCTAAACAGTAACAGGCATAAACGGTAAGCATTGCTGAGTTCTGTAAATGACAATAAGTAATATCTCTTTAAGTAATATAAAACTACCTACGTTTTAGGTATGTTTTATATTACTTTTTAGGTAGGTATGTTTAGGATTCTGCTGTACCTGCCAATTGAAAAGATGAATACATTCTCTATTGCTATCTTCCTTCTGAGTTACAAAGTTTGCATGTAATTGTATTATACTGTAAATATTATTGAATGAGAAATGCAGTGAATATAGATATCTTTTGTGTGACATGAGAATGTGGGGATGTGTGTGTGTGCGTGTGGTGGGCAGAAGAATGGCTGATCAGCTGAGATGTTTTTTCCAGAAAAACATACTATTTAAAACAAACCAACCATAGATAGATATTTTCCCCAGGACATTCAGTATTGATGCTTATGTTGAAATATGTATAATGTATTGGTGAGCAGAAAAGCCTACAGAATTATAAAACTCTGTTTATAAAGTGTAACTAGAAAATCATAGCAACAGAAGATATAATACTGCTTCTGTGCTAAGTGGAACACAGAATTGCCGTACTGGATCAGATCAGTGATCAGTCCAGCATCCTGTATCTGACTGCAACTGTGTCGGTAGCCAGTACCAAATGTTTCAGAGGAAGTGCAAGAAATCCCTTAGTGGGCAATTATGGAATTTCCTATCCACAGGAGAAATTTCTTTTGAAACCCCATCAGCTAATTGGTTGGCATAGGCCTTGAAGCCCTGCGGGTTTATATTTGTTCTAATTAACAGCTTTACATTTGTTGCCATTCAATTAATCTGAATATCTCCCATGTTCTTTCATTAAAAATGAAGTCTGATTTACCTTTCTTACGGGTAGGACCCTACCAAATTCATGGATAATTTTGGTGAATTTCGCAGTCATAGGATTTTTAAAATCGTAAATTTAATGATTTTAGCTATTTAAATCTGAAATTTCATGGTGTTGTAATTGTAGGGATCCTGAACTAAACAGGTTGTGGTACTGCTACCCTTATTTCTGAACTGTTCCTGGTGGTGGTGCTGCCTTCAGAGCTGGACAACTGGAAAGAGGCAGCTGCTGGCAGGAGCCTAGCTTTGAAGGCAGAGCTGCCTCCAGCCATACTTACTTCTGCATTGCTGCATGCAGAACTGGGCCCTTAATCAACAGCCAACATGCTCTGGCCTCCTAGCTCTGAAGGCAGCAGTGCAGAAGTAAGGGTGGCATGATACGGTATTGCCATGCTTACTTCTATGCTGGGGCTGGAGGGGTGTTGCCTTCAGATCTGGGCACCTGACCAACAGCCACCATTCTCTGGCCATCCAGCTCTGAAGGCAGCACTGCAGAAGCAAGGGCAACCATACTATGACCTCCCTAAAATAACCTTGGGACCCCCCGCAATTCCATTTTGAGTCAGGACCCTAATTTGAGAAATGCTGGTCTCCTTCATGAAGTCTGCATAGTATAAGGTAAAAGCACACAAAAAGACCAGATTTTATGAGGGGAGAGCAGATTTCATGGACCATGATGTGTTTTTCATGGCCATGAATTTGGTAGGGCTCTATCTATGGGATAGCTCATTAGTCCATTTTATCATTCAATTGTGTTATCTATTGTCATTGTCATGGTTAATTCATGTTATTTCCTATGTAATTAAAATGTGATCAGTGATTGATAGATTTAACTGGTACGATTATAGGAGTATAAGATTGACAAGTATTTAGGAGTGATGAGTGTGCATTGGGTATGTAAGTAAAGTAAAGTTGAAATGCAAGGCGTGCTGGCTCATGATTTCATCTTAGTCACATAAGGCCTCAGGTTTAAGGAGGCTTAACATAGGTAGATGACCCAGGAATGACCCAATGTCAGTAAGATTACAAAATTACTGTAAAGGATGTGCCGGTAGGGGATGTTCTCAGAAAATATGTCACAATGTACACATCTAGATTGCAATGTACTGATACAGACTGCAAGACACCTGATTGTAACAACAGGAAAAGTTCTGCTCTGACCACATGTTACTATGGAACATTTTTATGTTAATGTTAAGATGTTAGTGAGAATAACTGGAAAAATGGTCCACCCCAACATTTATGGGTGTGGAAATACAGGTAAGGAAAAGGAGATTGGAGCCGTCATGCAGCATGTGCATACGATGGTAGGCACAGTCAGAATCAGAAGAGAAAAGGGTTCTTTGGTATGGAGAAGACCATGACAAATGACTTCATTGGAAATACCCCAGCAGGAATCACCTCTCTATCAAAAACCGTCCACCAGACTATCTAATACCTTCGAGTACGTGAATATGAATATGGAATATGAAATTGGCCATTGCTTGGATTCTTTTAGGTTTTATATATTTGTTTGAGATTGTAACCTTAATCTTCTACTCAGTAAAACTTATAGAGAAGATTTTTTTTACATGTGAGTATGTGGCCATTGTCTTCATTCTTTGTGTTCCTAGAGCCTCCACATGTAAGGATGATTTGCACCCTATTGATCTTAAAACTGTGGCAATACAGGAGCCGGACTCACTGTAATTTACCACAGAACTGTCAATCAATTCAATTTAAAATAAAGGCTAAAATGTTATTCATTACTTCTAGGTTTCTTAAATAGTCCCTTTTATCACCTCCCTTTAAAACTGCAGTTTCAGTGTTTCCTCATATGGAAGCTTTTATGCCCCACTAATAATTTTTGTTGGCCATCTCTGAATCTTTAAAGATAATGTGACCAGAAGTGGACAAATATTGCAGGTGATGATGTCCCATTGATTCCTATAATGGAATTATACAATTCTCAGTGTTTTCCATACTAATACCTTATGCATTCTAACATCATCTGCTATTTTGACCATCAGTGAACTTTGAGCAGATCTCTTCATTGAATTTTCCACAGTGACAACTAGGTCTTTTTTCCTGAGTTGCTAATGTTAAATTTGAAACTAGCAACACAGAAGATAAATTAGAAACAAGCAGTAGCTTAAATTCCTCTTTGCAATGTATATTTATCAACACTGAATTCCATGTGCCATAGTACTGCTTAATTGCTCTGCATTGTTAGGTCCCTTTTGAATTTCCACAGTTTTCTATTGCAACCTAAATAAATTAGTGTCTTAATTTTGCTACCTGCCACTAAATCTGTTAAACAAAACCAGCCCTGATACAGACTTTGGGACACCCAAGTGGTAAACTTTTCCCATTCCTACTTTGTTTTTGTCTCGCCAACTTGTGAACAATTCACAGAATTCTAGTGTCATGATTTTCCATTATAAGAGTGGTATTGATTTGTCACTAACATATCCTTTTCATCTAGATGTTTTATAAATTTATCTTTAATTCTTTTTCTATCTGTTTTTCTGATAGAAGTAAAACTTGTTATGCACTGAAGAATTACAAAGCCACCATATAAATCTTCATAACAAATATCAAAATTTCATGTTGGAGAGAGGGAAATCAAGAGGAATGAGAGTAAGTCCTCCAATAACCAGAAATTACCTAGGCTGAGGTTCCAGAGGGGAGTAAATCCCTCAGGCCTGGAGCAGTGAATTTACAAACTAGAGTAAATCTTTTGGATTGGAAAAGGTTTCATAATTCCTTCACTAAATAGGTTCTGGCAAATCAGCCTCCTCCATCTGAAAATGGAGTCTTACATCTTATAAAAAGCACAGGGTCTCTCTCAGCTCCATGAGAACTCTCTAGCAATATATCTCTGAGAGGTAAAAGGTCTGATAAGAGGAAGGGAGAAATCACCCTATAAAACAAGTCCTATATTTGGTTTCTACTTTCTTATTTCTTTTTGTGGCTTAGAGGACTTTTTGACCAGATGCCTGGCAACCCTAATCAAAGCCCTAGGCCCTGAATTGAACCCCCAAGGGCCATATGACAGCTTCTCCTCAGCTTTTTCCAAGTGCCTGTGATTTGAGGTCCTTCTGTTAGTGTTTCAGCCTGATTACAATGATTCCTTTACATTTATCCTGAATGTAAGGTGGTGACCATGCTTGCTCTAAAACAAAAAGGTTTAACTCAATCCATAATGACATAGTATCCATTTATCACTTCTACTGATCAACCCTGTGGGCCTCCAGGCTCCACTGCAAAAACAAACACAAACAAAAAACCCAGTTGACTCAGGCTCATGATCTCGGGCTAAAAAGAGCAATGTAGGCATTCCTACTTGGGCTGGAACCTGGGCTTTTAAAGCCAGAGCTGAGTAGTGCTCCAGCCCATGTAGAGTTTACACAGCTATATTAACCTCCATAGCTTGAGCCTTGCTAGCCTAAGACAGTTGATCTCTGAGACTTGTGCTGAAGGCATTTTTTTTACAGGGTAGATGTACCCTGACATACTACTCCACAATGAAAGAGAATTTATACAGCAATGTAGTGAGTAATTCAATTTTTTAATGGCTTCAGAAGTTTGTTTTCCTGCTACTGTGTGCTTGAAGCTGTTTGACATTACAAGCAGGTCAATGGTGCAACTTGCAGCAAATTTTCATATTTCTCTTCATCTTCAGTGTTAATGGATTAGATCCTTATAAATTCAGGAGCTTTTACAAATAAACCCAGAAGGGCTTGTTCACCAAATCTTTGGCAAAAAAAAAAAAAAGAAAAAGAAAAAAAAACCCTTCCTTCATCAGCTCTAATTTTCATGTACTCCTTTCAAAAGTGTAACAGATTGCAGTCTTTAAGTATCGATTTTCCCTCATAGGTGCTTGCTAGATGCTCTATGGAAAAGACTTTCTTAATTTAAAGCTTCAGTACTGATTGATGAATTTAAAAATCCACTGAAGCATGGGTATAGCTGATTATGCTTCTGGGACTTTAGCTACTACTTGACAACAATTTATGTAATTGGAACAATCAGAGTTTACTAAATAATCTTGGCTAGACCTTTGGCATAAATTTCCTTTTTACCTCCAGCAAAATCTGGAAGAATAGTAAAATGGATGATTTAAGGGCTCATTTATTTTTTATGCTTTAAACTAATCAATGGTGGATTTGATTAAACTTGTTTCAGAATAACTTTGATGAAGCTTAGACACCTGAATTATTTGACTTGTAACTATCCTACGTGAGCTATTGAAAATATTTTGAACTTTGTCAGCTAGAAGAGGGTATACATTTCAGAAAAAGCTTTTGTTTTGGTTTTTTGTTCTCTGTGACCTGTATTGGGTGTAACAATGAGTCAGTACACACACAAACACACATTTTTATTGTCAAGGTAGAAAAAGACTTGATCCAGAGAATATTTGACCAGGACCAGTGAACCAAAAAATACCATTTACCAACTTGCAATTCATATGATATTTAATTTTGGGAAAGTCTAAAATTATTAGGGCATAGAGAAGCCCTACAAACTGTGAGATTAATATAAAAAGATTATAGGTAGTAAAATGTCCTCAGCAGCAAAGTATTCTATGTAGGTGTAGTACAATTGTCCTGAAAGTTCAAGTATCTATAAAATAATATATCGGGTATGTGTAGTCTGAGAGTCTCTATCTTCAAACACATAACAAGCTTTTTCATTTTTTTGGCATGGATTTTGACTAGGGTGTGTAGTAAGTGTTGTAGTAGATATAAGAACAATTAGGCAGATCACTGCCCATGGGAATCAAAGGAAGGACTCCCACTAACTTCAGAGGACATTGGATGAGGCTCACACCTCATATCAATTTGTTGACTAACCCACGATAAAGTACTACTAGCATTTCATCAAATTAATGAATAACATGTGTGACAGGTTGCCCCCCTTTAAGATGCTACCTGATGTGCTGAGATGCCACTGAGCCTGCCTGTTCTGCTAGCATGGACACCCTTTTTACTTGTCTTGCTGAGCCAGACTATTAAGCCTCCTCCAGTGCACACACAGGCAGGGCCACACCCAACTGCAGAATGACACAGACACTCAGGTGTCCACTGGCCTTGGAATGCAGACCCTATCCCAACTCCTGATCCCATAACTGCTCCACATGCAAAAATCCCACTGAAGTCATTGGGAATCCTATGGAGCTCTAGAATCAGGCACAAATATTTTCAAAATTCATGTGTAAAATGCATCCCCTTTATCCAGATTTTAAAATGTGCTGAGCCAGGGACTTGAATGATGGAGGGAGTTTGTAAAAGGACAGGATGTCTTCCTACCTGTTCAAAGCTCATCTAAATCAGTTAATGACTGAAAGTCATCATTTATCATCAACTGACTGTTTGATAGCCTGTTTGGGAAAACCAGGAAGAACTGCAAGTATTATACGTAAACTATATTCTGACCTATGTTGCTCAAATATCTGAGTCCTGGTCATCATTTACTGTAGATCAACCTAAGTACATCCCTCTTGGGTGTGAAAAATTCACATCCTGAGCATCGTAGTTAAGCCAGTCTAACCCCCGGTGCAGACGTGGCTAGGTTGACAGAAGAATTCTTCTGTTGATGTAGCTACTGCTTCTTGGGGAAACCCCTTCTGTGAGTATAGCATAGTGGCATGCTGCAGCAGTGGTGGTGTGGTGCCTGTAATGTAGACATGCCCTTAGTTTTGTAAGGTTTTGAGGATGTCTCATATAGGTTTTTAATAGTTTTCAATGAGAGAGAGTCTAATTATTGTGCTTAAGTTTATTTTTTAATGATCACAACTGTCTGATGAGGGGGAGAGGATTTTTCATGAAATATGATTGAGTTGGATTAATCCTCAGTAAGTGAAGGCCCTCAAGGTACATGCTTCATAACTGGAGTAGAATAGGGTGATGGAGAGTCCACACTTATACATGCAAGCATTAGGGACTCTTGCTCCTTAAACAAAATATGTCACTGTATGATCAAGAGGCTTCATGAATAGCTTATGTTTTGTTGCTTTTGTTTATTTTTGCAATGTACCAGTACATTCTGGTACGTTAGGCAATGCAAAATACAGATTTTCAGCTCAAGAAATGTGCAGAACACCACATTAAATTACTAGATGCTCTGTGTGTGTGTGTTTTGTGTATCCCTATACCTTGAATTGGACACATCGTTGCATGTAATACATGCACCGTAGGAAAGAGAGTCTGGTCATCAAAGTGTTTAGAATTAAACATTCATATTGTTTAATGCTTCAGACTTCCACACTCTGATTTGCATACCTCAGCAGTAAATATTTTCTTACCATGGTGCTTCTAGCATATCATGAAGAGTTCCCTATAGAAAACATTAAACTGTTAATTCATGCACCTTTTATGTGTTTAATTCCAAGCTCCAGCATCACAAACTTTCAGTGCAATATTCTTAATTGCTCAGAATTAATGAGTATTTAGATTCTCATAAGCAACAGAAAATGTAGCTAGTAATTAAGATGCAGAAGGTTATCTGATTTGATTTTATTTCAGTTTCTGCTTGATTCCTTGTCTAACGGTAATTGACTCACCTATAATTTGAGTTCCAAGGGTCAAATGCAACAATGCACAGTTAATACCCAGTTTGATGATGATGTTCTGTAAGAAACAAAATCAAGAGGGTTACTACAAACACACACACACACACTATTCAAAAGAAACTGAAAACTCATTACAAAGCAGAACAAAATGCTAGAGAAAAGGAATAGTACAAAATAACCCTTTTTGAAATAAATAGACAAAAGTGAGTGGAGACTCACAGGGACAGGCTTAACTGCAGAGGTGTTATTTTCTGGCCTGAACATGAACGGTGATAGGCCTAAGCAGAATACAGACTTCTGGTCTTAATTTACAAAATGCTCAATGGACTGAGGTCATATCTCAGTAGTCATTTCTTCCTCTGTGACTGTCTGAAGACTGCTATGTTCCCAGAGACCATGAAGCTACACCTTGGTTTAAACTATCAAACAGGGGATAGAGACTTCTCAATGACAAGACTAGTTGTGGAACTGTTTGCTAGAAGAAATCTGACTGAGGGCAGGTCTGCACTACAGCAAGGATTGATGCTGTGAGATCGATCTATCGGGGGTCAATCTATTGCATCTAGTCTAAATGTGATAAATTGATCCCCAAGACCTCTCCCGTCAACTCCTGTACTCCGCTGCCACGAGAGGTGCAGGCGGAGTTTATGGAGGAGCAGCAGCAGTCAACTCATCACCGTGAAGACGCTGTGGTAAGTCGATCTAAGTACATTGACTTTGGTTAAAACTCAATGTTTCATTTCAACCTGAAAAATGTTGCTTCGACTTTCTGGCATTTTGACAAAAGCAAGCATATCAGGAAGCAGTAGTGTTTCTTTCTCTATATGTCTGCGGTGGTCAGCCTTACTCACCCTCCAAGCTGCAAACGATACTCTTCAGACGTTCAAGAGCCATACATGCCTGCTGGGACTACTGCCCTGCAGCGTAGTAGTGGAGCTCAGGGCTTCTATCCTGTGAGGAAGGAAGGGGAGTCGGGCTTCTATACCATGGGGAGCACCTGCTGGGGCTCAGGGCTTCTACCCTGCGGGGAGGGAGAGATCTCAGAGCTTCTGCCCTGAGGGAAGGGGGGTTCTTGGAACTTCAGTCTTATGGTGTGTGCCTGTCAGGGTTTCAGAGCTTCTGCCCTATCGGGGGGAGGTCTTTGGGCTTTAGCCCTCTGGGGCACCCCTACCAGGGCTCAGGGCTTCAGACCCACTTGAGGAGCCTGCTGTGGTTAAGGGCTGAAGCCCTTCTCCTGTTGAAGCCCCAAACCCTGGCAGCTGCCCCCGGCAGGGCGGAAGCCTCACCAACCCCATTACAGAACAGAAGCCCCAAACTCCCCCCAAGTCTGGTAGGCGTAGAGTGGGGGAAGGGCGTGAGGTACTCCACAAGCCTCACTTTAAATATAAAAGAACTTGGGAGCCACATATTGGCCATGCTGGCTATATGCTTTAATCAACTATGTTTAGGGCCCTTACCCAGCAGATGCAGGTTCAATTCCACTATCTGCCTGACATGGATTTGAACTTGGGTTTCCCCTGTAAGCAGGGGTGAAAGTAAGTTAAAGGACTTAATGGTACGCCGGAAGTCCTGATCAGGGGGCAGAGCCTCACGGGAAGAGGCGTCGCCTTAACCGGAAGAGGCAGGGCCTTAAAGCCTCCAGCCCTTTAGTTCAAGATTAAAAGGGCCCTGGGCTCCAGAGCCTGGGCCCTTTAAATCACTGAGGAGCCCAGGGGGCTCCCGGCTGCCGATGCTACCCCGGGGCTCCTGGGCTCTGGCAGATCTTTAAAGGGCCCAGGGCAGTAGCGGCAGCCAGGAGACAAGGGCCCTTTAAATTCATGCAAAGCTCTGCTGCTGGAGCCCTGGAGTAGCGCCCATGGAGCCCCGGGGCCCTTTAAATCCCCACCGGAGCTCCACTGCCGTTATCCCAGGGCTCTGGCAGCAGGGCTCAGGCGAGGATTTAAAGAGCTCCAGCTGCCCACTACCATCCCCGAGCCCTTTAAATCCCTCCTGAGCCCCGCTGCTGGAGCCCTGGGGAGTGGCGGCGGGCCTCTGGCTGGAATTTAAAGGGCTCTAGGATGATAGCAGGGCTGGAGCCCTGGGGCCCTTTAAATTCCCGCTAGAGACTCGCCACTGCTCCCCAGGCTTCCAGCCACGGGGCTCTGGCAGGGATTTAAAGGGCTTGGGGCTGTGGCAGCCGCTACCGCCCAGGCCCTTTATATCTCCGCCAGAGCCCAGCGGCCGGAGCCCTGGGGTAGTGGCAGTAAGGCTTTGGCGGAGACTCGCTGCCGGTCCCCAGGGCGACGGCAGCAGGCTCTGGAGGGGATTTAAAGGGCTCAGAGCGGTAGCGGCTGCCGCAGCCCCGAACCTTTTAAATACCTGTGGCCAGAGCCCTGGGGAGTGGTGGCGAGTCTCTGGGGAATTTAAAGAGCTCTAGGGCAGCGGTGGGCACGGGACCGCAGGGTAAGTACCCTTAGCGGACCTGCTGCTTTATTTAGCTGCCGGCTCACCACGCGCCGCTTCCCACAGCTCCCACTGGACCAGAACAGGAAACCACGGCCAGTGGGAGCCACGGGGAAGTGCTTTAAATCCCCTCCAGAGCCCAGTGGAGCCCTGGGTTAGTGGCAGGGGTTCCAGCAGGGATTTAAAGGACCCGGGGCTCCTAGCCCCGGACCCTTTAAATCACCACCAGAGCCCTGGGGGGTCCTGGCTGCCTACCCCAGAGTTTAAGCAGTGGGGCTCTGATTGCAATTTAAAGGGTCTAGGGCTCCAGCTGCTGCTGGGAGCCCTAGGCCCTTTAAATTGTCTCCTGAGGAAGCTGGTCCGGTACGGCGCACCGGCTCTTGCCGGTATGCTGTACCAGCGCGTACCAGCTTACTTTCACCTCTGTCTGTAGGAGAGCGTCTTAGCCACTGGTCTCGGGGATGGGATTTTCTTCTCTTCTCCTAACTCTGGTCTACTTTTTACAAATAAATTGTGATCAGAGCAAAGACTTGAACTTGTGTCTCCTACACCCTAGGTGGTAGAGTTATTCTCAGTCTCTTCCCCTGGCTAAATGACTGTTCTTTGCCATTCAATCCCCTCCCCCTATTTTGTGATTAATTTGCTTGTTTTTGTTAAAATGTCTGTAAATTGAAATACAGTATTTTATTTCAACATTGAGACATTTTGACTTGACATTTTTCACTTTGGTAATGTCAAAATGTTAATTCATTTTGACTCAAATTTTTATTTTTTGATTTGCCAATTTTTTAAAATGTAATTTTCAGTTTGACCTGAAAATATTTATTTTCCTATTTATTTTGAAATTTCCAGCTATGATGTCCTGTCCCTTTAAACATTTGTAGTATGAGCTGTGCTCCCCCTGTCCTATGGAAAAGCTTCAGTTTTGTGTTGTTTTCAGTTTTGCCACCAGAACAATAAAATGAGCAAAGCAGACAGTTCTGTGTCCACCAGCTGCCTCTGCATATCTCTTCTTCTCTGCTGGCTCCAGAAATATAACACCAGCAATCAGAAAAATCAATTGCTTGCTCAGCTCTAGTAACACAAGGAGAGCAGCAAACCAAATTTTCCCTCCCCTGTACACAAGGCAACAAAGAGAAAGTCCAGTGTTTCTTCTAGAGTCTGGTGTGTTTGACACATAGGCACCAAGATAATAGAAATCATGGAAATACCTAACCATAGAAATACCTAAGAAAGCTCCACTGGAGGCTATCAGGAATCAGGGCCAGCAGCAGAACACGTCTCCAGACAGCTGGCCTGCAGCAGGCTGCCTGATTAGCTGCACAAACTGATCAGCTGCAGAGGCCTGTGGGCTGGTTCTTAAACCACCACCAGCAGCTTTCTAGCTTCTTAACACTCATACCCACTACTGTGCCTGCTCCTGCATTACCTTGTTCCTGCTACTCCTGCCTGGTACCCTGCCTTATCTCTGCCCTGTCCACACCTGGAACCTCACCTTGCCTGCTACCCAGATTGCTCTAGTTCCTGACCTCTGGCTCGACCCTCGGCTCTGGTACCCAGTTTCTGTCCTGGCTTTCGACTAACCACAGCTCTCACCCTGGCCACTAGGCCTGCGGCCTGCTGCCTGTTTTGGCTGCTATTCTAGACTGTCCTCATCGTGGTCAGTTGACAGAGGGTGTACCCTGCACAGCACTATACTTTCCATAGTTTTTAAATTCAGTAGCCATTTTCTCTTATTACAGTGCTCTCTGCAGTTTCTGTTACTTGGCATTTATATTTTCTAGCTTACATGGAGGAGATACGGATATAAAGAGACCACACCGAGTTTGATTGCTTTGTTCAAATGATTCATATAAAAAGAATGGGTCACTGTGTCTAGAATGTTTAAGCAAATTTTTAAAAACTTAACGAGGCAATGCATCTCTTCCTGTGCCATTCTGCCTTTGCTGTGGTCAGCGGGGTATGCCTGAGTGGGGATACCCTCTTCATAAGAGGAGATAGCATTATCTGTGAGGACTAGGAGAATCTGGAGCTTGCTTCCCCCTCGTCTTCTCCTTTAATCCAAAACTGTTCGAATGTGGTGACTTCCCAGGCGTGCTGTAAAAGATACCCGAGACTGAGTGTATATGTCGTAGATGACATAGGGGATAGGTAGCATCCTGACCGGCTGAATTTGTGTGGAACTGATTCTAATGCTCCTGAAATGTAATTTAGTTGTATGAATAATTATGTTGGGTAGGTATCTTTATTGCTTTAAATATAATTATTATCTAAATGTGTCAGTCATGAAATAATAAATTAATGCTTTTCTGCTGTTAGGTTGTAGTCCAAAAGTTTTCCTTCCATGTGGTCACTGCTGGTGAATCATTTCAGAGAGTGTCAGAATCTTGGCTTTGCTAGCTGATCAAATTAAGTTGTTCCACAACAGACATTTCTAAAGGCTTTAACTGAGCACACTGCTGCACTTTCTGAGATGTCTATTTCCTGCACAGGAAAAATAGAAAGATAGGGACCTACAACACTACTAAGTACATTCAGTAACTGTAGGTTTCTTTAGAGTGGGGAAAGAATTCTCTTTAGATACCAAAAGCATCAAAAATATTTTTCCAGATGTGCCAATCTGTTTTGAGATGAGGAGGTGGTAAGAAATAAACTGCTACCCAATAGAGAGAGTTATGTTAGTTTAAATGTATGAATCCGTGCTTTATCAGTTATGAATTAACATGTAGCTTTTTAATTTCAGGGATAAACATTATATTTACAGTATAAGTACCAAAGCAGTAAACATATTTTCTTCTACCATCCATTTATTTAAGAGATTTGCAAAATAACCCAAACTATGCCACCAGTCCAACAGCTCCTGTTTACTAACCTCTATTGCAGATTATTCTAGTGAATAGTAAGTGCCAGCAAATAGAAGAGCTCCAGGCCTCTTGGGGAAGTCAACAAATAAGAAATTGCAAATAGTTTTACCTGGTGTTCCCCATGGATATCTGTTTATGCTCTTTCCAATTTTCCCTCTCCTGATAACTTAAGATGCTGCAGTGCTTGGCTCCTGATTTTCCTTTTAAACTGTTACATGTGGGCTAGAGGGAGAGAGGGTGGTAAATTTGAATTTAATTTAGCCTTGGCACAATACTGAGGAGAACTGGAATACGAATAAAAATTCAGGGCTTAATGCTGGGGTGAACTGATATGATCTCCTTTGAAATACTACTTTACCAGGGGGAGGAGGCTGTAATCCCAAACACAAAGCTTGACCTTTTCCCTCTACTTTTAGCTCTTGTGGATTGTAATTGAGCTTCCTTTCATCACTGGGGAGTCTCCTTGATCTGTACTGTTGCCTTGAGGTGCAGTTACAGGCAGCAGCTTGCCCTTGAGTAGAAGCAGCATGACCATCAAGTATAGATGCAGGCCACTGAGCGGCACAATGAGACCTAAAGCAGCAGACACACAACAACTTGTAAAAGATGATTTGTACATGCATACTCCAATTCCTCAGTACCTATTTCTGATTAAGATGGGGCATATATTCTTCGGAGTTCCATATACAGTATCAGGAAAGAGATGTTGATTTCTGTGTGTGCATGCTACGTATGTATTGGTAAATTCAGGGAAGTATTGTGATCTATTTGCATTGATCTCATAATGCAGCATTAGACATGCATGTCAGGAAATCTGCTATTAAATTGACACAGTACCCCAAAATGATGCATTTGTAAGTTTTAGGCAGCTGGGACTGCAGAGTGACACACAACACACTTCCAGTCTTAGGTTTCTCCCCAGAAATGTATGTCCTGTACTGCACAGCCCTCTCCAAGACAATACAAATTATAGTAAGTCTGTTATTTCTTTTAAAGAATAATATGTCAGATTATTTCAGAAAGTTATTCAGACACTTCAAATTTAAACACACTGGATTAGATAAAACAGTAAAACAAGTCTATTAACTACCAAGAGGGAGATTTGAAGTGAGTACAAGAAATGAAGCATAAAAGTCAGCAATAGTTACAAGACAAAGATAAAACACCACTGGTGCCTAACTTAACAAGCTACATTAAATTCAAAGTTCTCTCATTACAAGTTTTCAGCAGTCTTACCTACCAAACGTCTTAGATCAGGACCTCTTCTGCCAGGGTCTAATAAATGCTTCCTTTGTAACTTTACGTGTAGTGAATGCAATGGGTTAGGACAGAAAAAGGGGCTGTCTTGGCGTATCTGCCCCTTCTTTTTATAGTTCTGTCCCCATCCTCCCATTGAGAACCATTTCCAGGTGGGAGCAAGATGACAAGCAGTCTGTATAAAAGGGAACTCCATGCTGTTTCTTCATTACAATGTAGATTTTTTGCCTCGCCCCCTTTCCAGTCAAGTAATAGCCACTAAGCAGGTAATGCTTAATCAGCTTCGTTTACACCTGGCTGAGGTGTCAATTTGCTCTTTGTCTCTGAGGAACTGGTTTGACCACTCCTCAGACTTCTCCGGAAGTCTGGAAGTCATATTTTTCTGACTCTGGAAGTCATATTTTTAGTCATGATCTCAGCTTATGTTTATAACTTCACATATAAGGGTGCTACATATATGTTGCCATGATATTACTGATCAACATCTTATGAGTTTGTAAAATGATACCTCATGAGGCATAGCTTGTTAGAGTGACCAGAGAGCAAGTATCAAAAAATCGAGACAGGCAGTAGGGGGGTAATACGAGCCTATATAAGAAAAAGCCCCCAAAATCAGAACTGTTCCTATAAAATTGGGACATCCGGTCACTCTATACCTTGTATAAACATCATCACAGTTGTCAAGAATCAGAGGGGTAGCCGTGTTAGTCTGGAATTGCAGAAGTGACAAAGAGTCCTGTGGCACCTTAAAGACTAACTAAAATTTTTTTAGAGCATAAGCTTTCGTGGGCTAATACTCACTTCGTCGGATGCAAGCAGTGGAAGTATCCAGGGGCAGGTATAAATAGGTAGGCAAGAACCAGGTTGGAGATAACAAGGTTAGTCCAATCAGGCTGAACCAGCTTGTTATCTCTCATCAGGGAGGGTGAGGTGTTCCTCTAGCAGCTGAACTGGAGGTGTGAATAGCGAGAGAAGAGAAGCTGCTTTTGTAGTTAGCTAGCCATTCAAAATCTCTATTCAGTCCGAAATTGATAGTGTCAAATTTGACACAAATGAATTGCAGCTCTGAAGTCTCTCTTTGCAGTCTGGACTTGAAGTTTTTTTGCTGCAAAATGCTGACCTTTAAATCTTCTATGGTGTGTCCGGTGAGGTTGAAGTCCTGGCCTACAGACAACCTGCCAACCTCAAGCATATTCTCACCAGCAACAGCACACCGCGCCATAATAACTCTAACTCAGGAACCAATCCATGCAATAAACCTCGATGTCAACTCTGCCCACACATCTACACCAGCAACACCATCACAGGACCAAACCAGATCAGCCACACCATCACTGGTTCATTCACCTGCACATCTACCAATGTAATATACGCCATTATGTGCCAGCAATGTCCCTCTGCTATGTACATCAGCCAAACTGGACAGTCCCTACGAAAAAGGATAAAAGGACACAAATCAGATATCAGGAATGGCAATATTCAAAAACCTGTAGGAGAGCACTTCAACCTCACCGGACACACCATAGAAGATTTAAAGGTCAGCATTTTGCAGCAAAAAAACTTCAAGTCCAGACTGCAAAGAGAGACTGCAGAGCTGCAATTCATTTGCAAACTTGACACAATCAATTTGGGACTGAATAGAGATTTTGAATGGCTAGCTAACTACAAAAGCAGCTTCTCTTCTCTCGCTATTCACACCTCCAGTTCAGCTGCTAGAGGAACACCTCACCCTCCCTGATTAGAGATAACAAGCTGGTTCAGCTTCATTGGACTAACCCTGTTATCTCCCACCTGGTTCTTGCCTACCTATTTATACCTGCCCCTGGATACTTCCACTGCTTGCATCCGACGAAGTGGGTATTAGCCCACAAAAGCTTATGCTCTAAAAGAATTTTAGTTAGTCTTTAAGGTGCCACAGGACTCTTTATCATCACAGTTGTGTGCAGGGTGTGAACACAGGGCTATATTCTGTCACACTTGGTTTCTAGTGTTCCATGTCTGCGCACTTCATTATGTCTGATGATTCTACTCTATTATAACAGTTCTGTAACCTCAACAAGTACCTTGAAAACCCCTTTTAGTTCAGACAAACTCAGTTTACATTATACTTTGATTTCTCTCTGTTCAACAGGTTCATCAATCACGCTTAGAGAGTAAAATAATTTATGTTAAGCCTCTGCATGTGCCTAATGTGATCTAGATATTTCCAGAAGCCTGTGCAGACAAACTGAACTCGGTGTTCATGCCCTTAATAGAAGTGCTGTATCTTCTTCCAATGATCTTGTCTCTTGAGTCCTTATTAAGTTTTAATGTGGAGAGTGCACATGCCTTGTTCACCCCAGCCCCAACCCCAATCTGCACACAGAAATTCAGAGAGTTCCTTCCACAGTGATTATCTTTGAAGAGCTTTCTGTGTGGGGCTACTCTCCAGGCTGCCACGGAGGTGCAACTCCAATGCATATCTTCATGGCATAAGTGCCAGATCCACAAAAATCTCCAAGAGATCATCTGCACCCCTTCTTTTTTAAAAACTTGACATCCCTTCTATGATTACTGAAGAATATTGAAGTATTGTCCTGCATAATTAATTCCACAAAAATAATTTGTCATTGTTTTTAACCTTATTGATAAATACTTAATCCATTATTTTGTTATTTCAGTCACAAACGTGACAGGGCTTTTCCAGAGTCCTCTTTCACAGAGTTGCTATTTCTATTTCAGCTGGCTAATAAACAATACAATATTAGAATAACAGTTTTAATTTCCTATAATATTGCAAAGCTGGGGAGAGTCAGGGTGTAACCCAGGTGTTGCTGACAGGCTACAGTTACACAAACACACTCAGGATGTGGCTTGTATGCTGGAAGGCTGTCTGGGACTTGCCCAGGTAGGCGTTATTTCAGTAAAGCATTGTAAGGCACCCAAGGTTGCAGGATAGGGGGTGACACGGTTGCTTATTTGACTGGATTCTAGTATGGTATGTCATACCAAAGTTCCCATCATATTTGGCTCTGTCTGAGGAATATTCGGTAGTGCAGCATAGTAGCAAACTTTCAGCATGAACAAAAGATAGGAGTAGCAACATCACTATCACTATGGCTACCACCACAATATGCTAGACTTCCTCTCCCCTTGATCCTGAAAAATATTCTGAGGATCTAATTCTGCCACCTCGACTCATGCTCACTAATCTTTATTTTATAAAATATATAAATTTTTATATTTTCACTACTTGGAATAACGAATTTTGCAACATGGGCAAGGGTAGCAGAATTGGGCGTGTAGTATTTACATCCTCCATATATACACATATACTTTTATCCAGTCCTCTTGTTACTTATATATGTTCTGTTAAGTGATAACTATCTAGTTAACTTAATCTTAGCTAATTCAATAATCCAATTCCTCTAATCACCTAATCAATTTGTGACTAAATCTTTAGTATATTTCTGAAAGCAATGTATTGATTATGGGGCTATCATTAGACAGCTATAAAGAAACCTCAGAAAGTCATCCAAATATTGTAGATTTTAATTGAACTATATTTTTGTTATATACTCTCTTTACATTTTGAAACATTTGAAATCACACTTTTCAGAAGTAAACAGTTGACCATAAAATCTGTAATTGACTATAAAATCTGTAAGTCTCTATTTTGGCTGGTATTTCTATGCTAGTTCATTTGTTTTCTTAGACCAAACATTTGATGCTTATGTGGAATGTCTGTTTCTTTTTAAAGCCAAAACAGGGAGGACATATGAGCTCAGGATTATAAATATTATCCTTTTTCTTGATACTGCAACAATAAAAAAGGTCATATTACAGTTTTCCCATTGACCAAGATTCAGGGTGTTAATTAAATAGGGGTATGCGCTTTTAGCAAGTACCCTCCTTAAATTAATTACCTCATCATTTCATTTTATCTTGATTTCTCCTTTCACCACCTGGATTCTGCACAATCAGCTCTTTTACTTCGTACAGCTTTTCACTTTCCTTTGCAGACAGCACAAATGAAATAAGGAGTGGTGGAGGGGGTTTGGACACCTTACTGCCATTGAAAGTCATTGGGAATTAGGCACCTTATTGCCTCTTGTGTCATGTGACAATCTCCACCAAAGATTATTTTGTACACGTTGATCTGCCTAATGTATTCAGTCTTATCAAGACATGTTACCAGCATTCATTGCTGTGATTGAATCCATCCTTTCACAATGCCTCCCTGTTGTGAAGCTGACAGTTGCTGATCAATCCTGATCATCTGCCTTTTGAATAAGGCAAAAAATAGATCATGAGTAACTCTTTCCTGTTGTTCAAGAGTTTGTATTATTTGTTGTTAATGAATTAAAAACAAACAATCCTCAAAATAACCAGAAGACACTGGCCCAGTTTTACAGTTTGCCTATTGACTTGGCTTTAGGGAGAATGAAATAATTTCTCCTTGGATAAGTTCTCTCATTTGAAGCCTTTGTCAGCACCCAGTAACCCTGTAAATAAAAAAACTCCTCACCTAGTGGCTAGACTAAAGCCCATTGAAGTAAAGAGAAAGAATCCCATTGCCTTTTATGGGATTTGGATCAGGTATATGGAAACAGCAGTCACTAGAAAAAATGCAATTGCTAGATGTTTATATGAACTTTGCTTGTACCACCAGCTGCAGAGAACTTAATTTGCACAGCATTTAGTCAACTGTGCTGCAGGAACTATGAAGTCTTCTCGTATTGCCTGTTCTCCTGAAGTATTTCAATGGTGCTATTCTATAGTAGATAGAGTCTGTCTTATAAGGAACTACTGGTTATGACTGTAAATGTATAATAATATGGTAAGTACCTGGAGTTTTTAACCTAACAGTTCAATTGTAAATAGCTGGTTTGATTTTAGTGACTTTTTCAAATTGTTAAAGATAGAATCTAACAAATTACTTTTCCCAGTTGTCCATAGTGCATTTGCCAAATGAATATAAAAAGCTACATTTTGTCATTAACCCATATTATATATTGTTTTGTTTTTGTTTGTTTTTTAAAAAAACTTAAACCAAAACACGTCCCTTTAATTTTAATAATCTATACCTTGAATTTTGGCAAGATCTAGCCTCAGTGCAGAAAAATTAAGCCATACACAGGGGTCTCTGTCACAATTAGAATTTAGGAGGTTTGCATTAAATCTCATGTAGTGAAACCGGTAAGTTCTACATGGCTGTAGTTGTCAAGCAAAAATAATAGGACAAGAAGGCAAGGGTTAATGAAAAACAAACAATGGGAAGTGGCTTAGTTCTGTATTGTTCCCCAGTCCTGTTGTCTGCCCTTTTACCTACTTGATATCCATCTAGATTATGGGTAGCAACCTCTCTTCTTACCTGTTGGTATGGTGCTTAGGACATTTCTGGACACCGTATAAATAATAGAGAATGATAACTTCACAAAGCTTTGTAAAGTATGCTGAGTACTTGGATAGAAGGTACTAGAGAAGTGCATAAAGTTATTAATCCATATTAACCAATGCCAGTTTATTTAATATGTCTTGTATCTTTTATAGTTAAAGCTGGACACTTTTCTTTCCAAAATTGCTTTTGATATTATGAAAATCAGGCTAGGAGTGGGAGCATACATTACTGATGTGGCTTGATTGGCACTTCTGTACAATCAGCTTATTACCCAACTCTATGCACCTAGCGAGCTCTTCTGGCTAATGTTTACTGGGGGGCAAGGCGTCCTTCCTTCCCTCTTTGGGATGCTATGTGAAGTAGCAAGGGAGCAGTCCCTGTGTTCCCTAGAATGAAGTAGCTACAATTTTGCCTGGCACTTATGTAGGCTCTGCAGAGGAATGCTGCATCCTAATTCTCTCCCCACCATAATTGCCAGGCATAATCTCTCCCTGTATATTTTTAAAATGAAATGAAGTACACTGCAGTTATAATGAAATCCAACTCCAATACCTCCCCAGTGACACATGAACCACAATTACATGCCCTTCACATGTGTGGTGAGTTTATTCTCAGAAAAGAGGACATTCCACGCAGATTGTTCATGAACTGTTTTAAGGAATTCTAGCTAGTGGCTGCAGCCTTTCTTCTTTATAGTTAAATATAGGGCAGCTAGCACTATAGGGCTTCTTGTGCCACTAAATATCCTTTATATGAGAAGAGGGCAGTGATTTTTTCCTGGTGTGTGCCCCTCATCACTGAAGACACAATAGGAGCAGAGTCCTATATGGTATAGCCCCATAGAACAAGATACTCTGAGTATCAGCAAAGGCAAATTTCATCATCTTATTTTCAATGATAATCAGTCTTAAGACTGCTGTCGAAGTAACTCCTTTTTGCAGTTAGAGACAAATTTATGTACAATGGGCTTTGATTTTCTCTGTAATTCTTACTCATTTCACTGGCCCAGCTATTTTTTCTGTAAATGATGGGTTTTAATGATCCTGCTAGCAGTTCTATTATGCTTGTCAGATATCATGATTTTTGTCAAACATCCTGGTCTAAGATGGAGTCTCTGACTCTTGTGTGACTAGATGAAACTAAAAAAAACCACCCCAGATATTTTTGGCCATCTAATGGTGCATGAGATTTTGCTTTAAAGCGCCCATTAACTCATTGTGCTCCTGCTGTCATCTAAGAGTTTGTTTTAATGTGTGAAACCTCTACCTGGAATATTAGCTCCAGGATCACTGACAGGAGCTAGTAGTGCTTCACTGGAAGCTGATTTAGTGCAGCAGGCTAATTATTCTACCTCTACATGGGAGGCTTGTAAGTGAAATAGGATGTACAAAGGGAGGCTTTTGAAAACAAGTTATTCATTTAAAAAGGGAGGTTAAATGGAGGGAAGGAAGCAGAGTGTTCTCCCATATTCCCTCAGAAATTGTCTTGCTCTGGTTGTCAGAAAATCTGACCTGTGATCCTAATAGCTTAATGATGGCACAAAGGTCTGCATTTGTAATAGAGGTCTTGTACTTGTATTTATGTAACTCATGTATAATCCAGTTATGAAGCTGTTAAAAGCTTTACCCAAGGGCCTAAAATTTCAATGTATTGCTCAGAGTTTTAGCCAAATGACTCTCATTAATGTCAATGAGAGAGATGCTGTTAAAACATTATACAACACTTGGAAAAAATGAAGCCCCAGTGTGTCATCTTAACATATGGATGTATATTTTTTCCCCAAGCAAGTCTTTTAGACATTTGCGGCCATATTCTGAGCTTGTGCAAATAGGTGTAGCTTCACTGACTTTTCTGCAGCTATGCTGGTTTACAGCTAACTGAGAATCTGACCCTCTGTTTTATAATGAAACAGATTTTGTGTTAGACTCTTTCCTTTTTTAAAAAATAATTATGGTGTAGCACATTATAAACTTTTTCAGACTTGCAGCTTGGTAAGTTAATTAAGACGCAGTGACATTATAGTACTCCTGGTATTCAAAAATAAGGAGTATGTCTGCCCATACTGGAAGAGCAGGTGTGATGCACTAGCTGTGTTGTGTTTGTGAGATCATTTTTTCCTTGTAGAGACTGTCTGTGATGACTATACAGCTGATCAACAGAAGGAGTTTGCTTCTAGTTCAAGTGGCAGAGGCATGTGCTTTCAGTGTTAAAGTTTGATTCCCAGTTGTGACTATGCTGTCTGTGCGCACACATCAATATGTTGTTCATGGCTTTTTGTTTTGTCTCTATTTTGAGACATACCAAAGGTATGCTGATAACCATGCTCAGTTTCCAGAGTGATTCATTGTCAATGCTCTTCTGTCAAAATCAGAATGTTGAATCTGAACCCCTTTGCATTTAATTTTGGTTGGAACTACAGGTTTAATTTTTAATCCTTAATTATAAGGTCAACCTTATGGTGTTGGTTCCAGGTCAAGTCCAAAACTGTAAGGTCTATCGTCCTGTTCCAGTTTCAGTCTGGACACTGAAACTTTGTAAAGTAAAATGATCACATGAAACTTCCACAGTTCAAAATATGCACTGTTATTGCAGCCGTGTTGGCCCCAGGATATTAGAGAGAAAAGGTGGGTGAGGTAATGTGTTTTACTGGATCAGCTTCTGTTGGTGAGTGAGATAAGCTATTGGGCTAACACAGAGCTCTTCTTCAGGTCTGGAAAATGTACTCAGTGTCCCAGCTAAATTCAAGGCAGAAAGGATTATTTAGTGCAATTAGTTAGTGCAATTCAAGATGGCCAGTTAATAAGGTAGAAACCTTATTCCCCCTGCATTCCCACTCCCCCCCACACACTTCTGTGCTTCTTTTCATTATTTTTTAAAAAATACGTATCTGAAAGCATAAATAGATATTGTAATTAATCTTTTATAAATAAAATAACTTGGGGCAAAAAATGAAATAAAGCCAAGGCTGAAAGCTCATGAAAAGGGTCCAACAGGATTTGGGTACTCAAAGCCTGGCTCTGGATTTGATCTTAAATACAAACTCTAAACCTCATCCTGATCTGAACAATGGCTCCTTGGTTCATCTCTATAGAAGATTGTACTTCCTGTCCTGCTGTTAAATCTGGCAACTTGCCCACATAAAATCTTTTTAAAAGATTGTACTTCCTTCTTCAGCATAGTATTGATAAAGAGGTCAAAATGATGATGAATTAGTTAATTAATCTTTAATTAATGATGAATACCACTTTCTCCTCCTTATATTATTTTTCCATAGAGGTGTATAGGAGCAATAAGAAGTCATATTACAGGGAAATGTTGAGCAGAGGGAAAACTACAATAATAATGAAAACTTAAATTTTATATTAGACCCAGTTTTTCATCAACCAAGCAAGGACTAACATAAATAATCAAACCTCATCCTGTAAACATGTTAGAATTCAGTAATAAGCACTCATTTTTTTAGATGATAAAATTTTAATTAAAAATATTGATTCAGTTGACAGAGTGTGTTACTCATTTCTTTCCTCTTTGCTTGGAATAATCACAGAAATAAGGCTAAATTTAAGGTTTTTAGAATCCAAATTCTAATAAAAAGGCAGTTCTTCATTTTAAATGTTCTGACAAAAGAAAGAAAGGAGAGTATCGAAATATGGACTCTGGACTTCAGAAAAACAGACTTAGATTCCCTTAGGGAACTGATGGACAGGATCCCCTGGAAGGCTAATATGAAGGGTAAGGAGTCCAGGAGAGCTGGCTTTATTTTACAGAAGCCTTATTGAGGGTGCAGGAACAAACCATTCCAATGTACAGAGAGAATGGCAAATATGGCAGACGACCAGCTTGGCTTAACAGTGAAGGCCAGTGGCATATTGGGCTGTATTAGTAGGAGCATTGCCATCAGATTGAGGGAAGTGATTATTCCCCTCTAATTGGCACTGGTGAGGCCACACCTAGAGTACTGTGTCCAGTTTTGGTCCCCCCAGAACAGAAGAGATGTAGACAAATTGGAGAGAGTCCAGCGGAGGGTAACAAAATGATCAGGGTGTTGAGGCACATGATTTATGAGGAGAGGCTGAGGGAACTGGGATTATTTAGTCTGTAGAAGAGAAGAGTGAGAGGGGAATTTGATAGCAGCCTTTAACTACCTAAAGGGGGGTTCAAAAGAGAATGGAGCTCAGCTGTTCTCAGTGGTGGCAGATGACAGAACAAGAAACAGTGGTCTCATTTTCAGTGTGGGAGGTCTAGGTTGAATATTAGGAAACATTATTTCACTAAGAGGTTGGAATGGGTTATCTAGGGAGGAGATGGAATCTCCATCCTTAGAGGTTTTTAATCCCTGGCTTGACAAAGCTCTGACTGGGATGATTTAGTTGGTTTTGATCCTGCTTTGAGCAGAGGATTGGACTAGATGTCCTCCAGAGGTCTCATCCAACCCTAATCTTCTATGATTCTAAGACTCCATTAATATATGATAAGCTATTCTGGGAGAGAGCAGTCTATGGTTTTTCTCATGGAATTTGTGTATGAAACGAAGTTTTAATGACAAGGCTGAGGAAGCAAAATTATCTCTAAGAATTTGCAACAAAAATGTTGGCACACTGGGAGAGTTAACATTACAGGGAGTCCAATAAGAGATTTAAACCCGAACTTGATATACAAGCACTGTCCATCAGTTGAATTTAATACTCTTTATAGGTGCTGGCTGGGCAGCTTTCAAAACAGAAATCCTCCATGGTGGTTTAGGTTTCCCAGTAATGTGCCAATAATGTTTTTAGATATTATCGGTAGGTACTTAAAACTTAAAGATTATTTGTTTTCATACCTATTTCCTGCCAAGATTGTCAATGAGGATGCTAATTAGTGCGGAGTATGAGGATGGAGGATGAGGGTGGAGGCACCGGCAGTTTGGGAGGAGCAAGAGTATCTTTTTCACCCCCAAAACTTCCAGCTCAGCTGGGATGCATGAGAACATCATTGCTGACCTCTCATCCACTGGGAGCTGCTCCCCTGCTTGACTGAGTAATCAAAAGGCCACTGATTGGATTTCTCCCCTGGACCATCCTCACATCCCCTCCACTTGAAATCATAATTGTCTAGCTGCAGTGTTGGGTCATGGATGATGTTTTCTATCTGTGGAGTAAATATGCAGAGGTGGCCGAGGAAGAGTTAAATAGAGTTGATGGGCCCCTGCCTGCACAGCAGGATGTGACCCAACCCCTCCTTGACCTAGCTAGCTGGGACATATGGTGGAAAAGGCAGAGGGAATGATGGACAGGATGCCTTGGGTGGACAGGGACTTGAAAGAGGTGTGTTGGCAGGGAGTAGGAAGAGGTTGAAGGAAGGCAAATATTAAAGGGCCCTATGGAAGACAGTAATTTTACCTAGCAGAATAAAACCTGTAGTTGAGAGAATGCCTTAGTTACCCTTAAAGTAGAGGGTCAATTCTCCCTCCGACTTCTTTCTCTTACTTTGCTGCGGTTTGAAATGGAGTCTAGCTTGGATGATGAGCCTGTGTTAAATTTTTACTCCAGTTTCCTGTGTGCCAGCCCTTGACCCACTCATCTTGGCACATCTGGCTGAAAGTAAACATCAGGCAGACTTCAGAGTTTCAATGGAGTCTGTGTGAGCCTGGCATTCTTGAAAATCTGCCCATTTACTTAGAAGCCTAAATGTGAGCATGGGGTAAAATTTTCAAAAGCATCTAAGTCCCATTTTCAGATGTGACTTCAGCATTTAGGTGATTGTCTTATTGAAAATCAATAGGATTTAGGCTTCTAAGTCATTTGGGCTCAGATTTTTGAAGCTATTTAGGTGTCGTTGCACTGTGTGCTGCAGTGCCTAATTGATGGAGGAGCCTAAATCTCATTTTCAAAAGGATTATAGGCACTTAGGAGCCAAAATCCCCTTGACAGTTGATGGTATTTAGTCACCTAAATCACTTTTAAAAATGAGATATTGTCTCCTACGTCAGTTTCACATTGCAACTCTCAGCTCAGCAATACCTAAATACCTTTAAAAATCTGGGCCTTACGCCCTTCTGAAATATTTACCCTAGGAGCCTAACTTGAGATAATCCCCATGCCACCTTTTTCTCCTGCATCTCCTAATATGATAATAGGTCTCCATATGATGGATTGATGACATCTTCACTGATGACATCTTCGTCATCTGGACCCATGGGAAAGACACTCTCTGGAAGAATTCCACCATGATTTCAACAGCTTCCACCCCACTATCCACCTCAGCCTGGATCAGTCTACACGGGAGGTCCAGTTCCTGGACACCACGGTGCAAAGTAATGATGGCCACATCAACACCACCCTATACCGAAAACCTACCGACAGCTATGCCTACCTTCATGCCACCAGCTTCCATCCCGGGCACTCCACACGATCCATTGTCTACAGCCAGGCACTGAGGTACAATCATATTTGCTTCAACCCCTCAGACAGAGAACAACACCTACAAGATCTCCACCAAGCTTTCTCAAAACTACAATACCCGCACAAGGAAATAAGGACACAGATCAACAGAGCCAGACGTGTACCCAGAAGCCTGCTGCTGCAAGACAAGCTCAAGAAAGAAAACAACAAACCACCGCTGGCCATCACCTACAGTCCTCAGTTAAAGCCTCTCCAACGCATCATCAGTGATCTACAACCCATCCTGGACAACAATCCCTCACTTTCACAGGCCTTGGGAGGCAGGCCAGTCCTGGTCTACAGACAACCTGCCAACCTGAAGCAGATTCTCACCAGCAACAGCACACCACGCCATAATAACTCTAACTCAGGAACCAATCCATGCAACAAACCTCGATGCCAACTCTGCCCACACATCTGCACCAGCAACACCATCACAGGACCAAACCAGATCAGCCACACCATCACTGGTTCATTCATCTGCACATCTACCAATGTAATATATGCATTATGTGCCAGCAATGTCCCTCTGCTATGTACATCGGCCAAACTG
>ML677340.1:15454824-15474447 GCA_007922305.1 Dermatemys mawii
TGGGGAAAAATGCAATCTGCACACTCATTTTACAAATTTCAGATCCCTCACTCTCACAGATCTCAGGAGCCAGACCAGTCCTCTCTTACAGACAGCCCCCCAACCTGAAGCAAATGCTCACCAGCAACCACAGACCACCCAACAAAACCACTAACCCAGTAACCTATCCTTGCAACAAAGCCTGATGCCAACTCTATCCACATATTTGTTCAACTGACACAATCGTAGGACCTAATCACAGCCACACCATCAGGGGGTCATTCATCTGCATATCTACCAATTAGATATATGCCATCATGTACCAGCAATGCCCCTCTGCCATGTACATTGGCCAAACTGGACAGTCTCTATGCAAAAGAATGAATGGACACAAATCTGACACCAGGAATCATAACATTCAAAAATCAGTAGAATGCTTCAGCCTCCCTGGTCAAGAAATAACAGACTTGAAGGTGACAATTTTAAAACAGAAAAACTTCAAAAACAAACTCCAATGAGAAGCTGCTAAACTGGAATTAATTTGCAAATTGGACACCTTCAATTTATGGTTAAACAGAGACTGGGAATGGCTGGGTCATTACACAAACAGAATCTATTTCCCCTTCACACCTTGTCAACTGTCTGATATAGGCCATCTTGATTATCACTACAAAAGGTTTTTTTTCTCCTGCTGGTAATAGGTCATCTAAATTAAATAGCCTCTTAGAATTGGTATGGCAACTTCCACCTTTTCATGTTTTCTGTGTGTATATATATATCTTGCTACTGCATGTTCCATTCTATGCAGTGTGCTATAGCCTACAAAAACTTATGCTGAAATAAATTTGTTAATCTCTAAGGTGCCACACTACTCCTGTTCATTTTACAGATGCACTTTTCGTTATGTTCTGCCATTTGCTCAGGAAGGATTATTTTCTAGTAAACACAAACATGACATCTAAATACAGTTTAATGTTAAGGGCCAAATTTGCCTGTGTGGGTGCATACACACTGTTTTCCTTAACTTTAGTTGGAGCCAGATCTGTGTATCTGAGGGCAGAGTGGATTTTGGCTAGCTAGAGTGACTCATCAAGTCTGTGCAAAGTGTGTTTTTACAAAAGATCTTGAAACAGCTTATGGACTAGAATTTTGGCCAGACCTGCCTATCTGAGGTTTCATTGTTCCATGGCTTGAATATTCTGACAGACTGTGTAACTCTTTAGCATTCATGCTGTCTACCTCATGTGCAGAAAGTAAACTGCTATTGGGTCATTTTAACAACTCCAACGGCTTGACCCTGCAATGCTCTGCACAACCAGGACCAAGAAACCAAACTTTAAAACCTATGTTTGTCTGAGTGCTTACTAAATCAATCTTTTTTGCATTACTAAAGATTCATTGTAAGTTGACCAGAGGTTTCTGTCACCCTCACCTCCATTTTTCCTAAGGCACTCTCAATGAAATGCTTCAAATTCACAGACCTTTCAGGTTTGAGAAAGTATTGCTACTCCACTGAGACCAATCATGTGCAGAGAAAGAGCTTGATGTTACTTCTCTATCAGAAGAAAGGGAAGCTTCCATATTCTCATATGTACTGTAACAGACACTGAAACCAAATGTTATACAGTAAACAAATTATTTAGTTTACCCTCTGTTCAGACAATAACAGCCCTCATCTATGTCATGAAATGTTATCAGCTATAGAAGCTTTACATTAGGCTTCTTTAACAGTCCAGGTGTATACTAATTGGCTAAATTTTCCCCTTACTCCTGCTTCCCAGTTAAAATGCTACCTCATTGTATGTGCTGTTTCCAGATTTTTGCAGGCACATTCTCTAAAATGGCTTAGTGTGTCTCACTTTCTGTGTGCCAAACTTCTTGTCCTACAGACAAGTGAACTTCTATTTCTCTGTACATTGGATTAATTACTTTCACTACTGATCATGCTTTTCTGATTTCCACAACATCAGTGAGTTCCTGCCAAATTAATTTTCTGTTTGTAGATGGCCCACTAACTACAATATAAAGCCATTGTCCCCTAGGCAAGAATGCTAGCAGCACACTTATTCTGTTTTGCTGTGCTGCATCAGGCAAATAGAGAATAAATACTTCTGCCATCAAGTTGAAACTGGACTGTTTTCCAGTGTGTGTCTAAATGATCAACAGACTGAAAATGCTTTACTATGTGTCCCCTCTCCCCTGATAACCTATTTGAAACAGGTAATGAGAAACACGTTTTTCGTAGCATTAAAAAATAACGTTATCAATACGTCATTGGAAACATCCAGAACAGAAGTGTTCCCTGTTGAAATAAACCAACCATACTATCATATCTTCCTAAAGAACAGTGGCAATAATCATTCATAATAATAATGGCTTCCTAAAGAACAGTGGCAATAATCATTCATAATTTTCCTGTTAACATGCATAAGGTACTAGCCTGGAGCTGTGGGCCATGTTGAGATGTGTGTTATGTAAATGAAGGACTGGTTCTCAAGAAACACTGTCCAAACTTAGTGCCATTTGCAGAGTAAAGAGTCTGACAAGGTAGTATCCTTCTAGGCTCTCTTAGCTTCACAGCTAATGTGGCTTGCAGGCATGACTGATAAGATGTGGGGGACGGAGTGGAAGGAGAGGGACAATTGTATCAGGCCCTGAGCTCAGGGCCACCCCAAAAAGGTCTGTAACGGGTGAAATTGGGTGAATTAGGAGAGGGTGGGGCCCCAGCGAACATAATGAAACCGTCTCCCAGTTTTCTTTTGATGGGCCCCACTTCAAGAGATGTCAAAAGCAGCATTCTGGTAAGGTTTGTTGGTAAGAAAACAAAGCTACTCTAACGCTCTCTAAATGTATTGGCCCAAGGCAAACTGAAGCAGGGAGTTTTCTGGAGTGAGATCATGGTGTGAAGCATGGTCATTAGTCACTGATATACATTGGGACAGTCTACTTAATACCTGGGAGTAGGCAAAATGCTGCTTCCTTGAAACACTGAGCTGTGACACTGTGGCCTCATCATTCTCTCTTGGTATGAACCAAACCATCTGACTTCTACCTTTGCAAAGGAGCATTGTGGATCCATTTCATTCTGAGTGCTCTGCAGTGCATACCAATAGCAAGAACATTACTTGGATGTGAAAAGAATGGATAACTAAACTAAGATCCCATGAAAACAATTCAAAACTCTGCATGGCAGGGCTTGGCCAGACTGGAACAACACAAGTAACTTGAGGAAAACAGGGGAGAACATGCCCTTGGGGAACTTAAAGTATGCTTTCTAAGAGGGAGTCTATGCCGCAAGAAAGTACTTGCGCAAAACTAAAGGGAGAGTAGAGCAGCTCTTGGGTATTTATTTCACATGAGACAATCTGGTTTGGGACTGAGATTAATGTGCATAACTATGTACCTTTTTTCTTCTGTTCAGATATGACAGTCAGTTTATACCAGTCTAGTAAATACTGTGACTTCTCCATAGCCCTAAATCTATCATATCAGTTCTCATAAAAGTATTTACTGCTTCCTTTATTGTTGCGTAGGTACCAGGATTGTATTTGACAACGTCTGCTTCTAGAATGGCAAGGTTCAGTTCTAAAAATATTCTACTGGGCAGGAAAATGGGGAGCGCAATACCGTTGCCCCTCTGCCAAGTGGTTACAGATGTCAGTGGCCTTACAAGTCAGCAGCTTCCTGTTAGAGAAAAAATCAGGGATGTGGAGCCTGGGTATATTTTTAATGTGACTTGTTTATTCTACACTGTCTATGCTTGCCCTTGCACAGAGTTGATCGCAAAGAACATATAGGCAATTCTCTTTGAGAACTCTCAGCCAAAACAGCAATGTTCACTTTCAAGGGAGCAATTCTGCCTTACAAATGGACTCTAGTTAGATTAAGATAGTAGGCAAGCTGCATTGCTGCTTGCAACAGCTAGTTGAAATGCATTACATTATGTATAGCTCTTTTGCAATATCATGTATTCAGGACTTATAAAAATAACTTTTAAAATCGGCTGACTGCATTTTTCAAAGCTGAAAAGGAAATTCTTATGAATGGTAAGGTGATGATGCACAGGGCATACATGTGACATGAGTTTGTAGCACCTGTCATCAGATGTTTGATTGCGTGTGTGTTCTCTGTGTGCTGTCCCAGCTCTGCGCAGATAGCTGGCACAGCAGACCTCAATCAAACTGCCCGATGACCACAAGACTTGGTTTAGTAGCAAAGGTGCCTGACCAGGTTTATTATTGATGAAGTACGGTCATAGCACCTGGCAGACTCTACAAGGATACTAAGACATGTATGCCCTGACAATGGATGCAGTTCAGTCAGTGGTGGGACTTTCCACTGCCTCTAGGCTGGATGAAGTATTAAGGCGAGGTATCACAACATTTATAGCCCGAGACAAACCATCTAGGATAAACATCTTATGTATCATCTTATATGTTTCATGACATTTATTACCTCCCCTTGTACTTTCCTTCTGATGTTTCAGACAAAATGTCACTATTCATCACTTTTGTCAAACCATTTTATCGTGTGCTTGGTTCAGGGGCTCTTGTGCTGGCCTGCTGGAATGTGTTTACCTATTCAGTGCTCTAGCAATGCTAGCAATACTGGTGCCGAGTTTGTGTACTGTAGACTGGCTTGCAGGCAAGCATCTGCTTTTGACAGGGCCTCACTGTTGCTCATAGCATAACTTTTGCTGACTTTGGTTCAGGCCCATGCTTCAGGCTCTTTCTTCTTAGTACGGCACATATTCAAATTGCAACCTATTTTGAAGATGCAGAGAATGGCTATGAATTCTGACCCTGTAGCAGAACACTGAAGCTACCCCATGTTCCCCTTATAAAAAGGAGTATGCACAGAACAGAACACATTACACTGTGGAATCGTACAATCCTTAGATAAGAGGACATCCAAGATTCCCCAGCCTTTTGCATCTTTATGGGAGAGGAGCTTGAGTCCCTGCCAACCTTTGTAATCTCCACACCTGAATGACTCCATCCACTTCTATGGGGTTCTGTTCTGTATGACCTTTCTCTCCCATTACCCTCTTTGGAAGGGGGCCACTAGAGGAATCCTACTGCCCTCCATACATTTAGACCTGGGATAGGTGAACTAGAGGACATCTGCTGCCTGCAGGCAGAAGGACCAGGAAAAAAGTTCTTCTGTCAGCAGGCTCTCAATTGTTAAATAGTCAGAGATCCCCCAAATCCTGAGTGCAGTTGTTAGGTGTTTCCTAGTGATGTTGTAGATGTGATGAAAAGGAAAATGAATGGAAAGCCATGTGATAATTGCTTAAAGTATTACTATGGTTGGTTAAACCTCTTTGAAACTGATAAATGTAATAGCTGCCTTTCATTAAAGATAAATGTAAAGCAGCCATTAAGCTCCTTTATGTAACTGGGCAGCTGAAACAATAGGAGTACTACCCAAATGCAAGCATGTCTCTGCCAAAGCAAAGGTGGAGGGGTTCACTGGCCAATGTTTTGTGACAGTTTGGGAGACCCTGAGAAAAGGAGGAGCAAAAAAAAACAAAGGATACAAAAGTTCTGGGTAGGTGACCCTGAAAAAAGGAAGAGCTAAGTGGGCTAAGTGTTTATTAGATAAGGAGCTTGGGATTGTGAGCAAAGATGAGGTCTTGGTGTTTGATTCCTGCTATGTTCAGGGAAACAGAACTTCATATGTTCTTTGTAAATAAACAAAGAAAGAAACAGACTCCATCACCAATATTTCCTCCTAACTGGATCAACCCACTAGACCCTGAATTTTTAGCTAACCAATCAGGTCAAAGGAGGTAATAGTATGTATTGTATGTTTTAATGATATTGTGGGCCAGGCTGTGGCTGGCCGTTACTCAAAGATGCAATAGGGGATAAGAGAGACGCAGAGATACGCACTCCTATAAGAGACACGCACTCCTATCAAGTCAGCTCAGCAGCGCTCTCTCCTCAAGGCGGCACCTTAAAGACACAATTGAGCCCTTACAGTTTTTCATCTTGAAAAGCCCTCCCAGGTGCTGTGAGAAATAGGTATGACTTACAAGTCATGCATCACTCTGAGAATGAAAAATGCCTTCTTTACATTTCTAAACCCAATACTCTCTGGGAGTATGTCTACACAGCAATTAGATGCCCTGGTTGGCCTGTGCCAGCTGATTAGGACTTGCCGGTCTCAGACTAAGGGGCTATGTAATTTCAGTGTAGACTTCCAGCACAGGCTGGAGACCTGACTCTGGGAGTCTGCATGGGGTGAGGTTGGGGGTGTCTCAGGGCTTGGGCTGCAGCCTGAGCTTGGAAGTCTACACAGCAATGAAACATCCTTGCAGCCTGAACACTGGGAGCCCGAGCTGGCTGATACAGGGCAGCTGCAGGTTTTCCTCTGAAGTGTAGACATATCCTGTGCGACTGATTCAGTGACTCCTTTTGGTTGGAAGTAGCACATGCTGACCCTACTTCACTTTCCCTATCACAGGTGCTAAGCTTCTAGTAAATGCCACTTAAAGGAAATACAAAAGCTTTTCTTGATGTTTACCAGCACAATATGGCTATAAAACCCCAGCCTATTATTTCCTTGTTTTCTCTTATTAGAACAAGTTCATTGAATTTGAATTGTATTCGCCTACCAATGCTGGAGGGGAAATAGTGAAATCTTGGCTTTTTTATATGTAAAACTCAGACAAAATCACATCAATCTCCTTTTTCTTTTCTTACACAGCTTGTTATTCCCTTCAAAAAGCTCTTAAAAGTGCTTGTAATCATGAAGTGCTTTAAAACACATCAGCCTTTTGCTGCAAAGTACCTATTCTGCCATATTTAATTATATATATAAATTTTCTCCCTTCTGTCAGTTAGTATTTTTCTAGTTTTAACAATTTGCAAAGCTCTAAGAGCCAGATCCTCACAGGATCCATCCCCTCTGTGCCATTCTGTTGGCACAATAAGGCTGGATATGGACACCTGAAAAAGCCACCTGAGAAAGACATGACAATGTCCCCAGGTAGTGACTCCTGCTCTCCAGCTCCTCCTTTCTGGCCGTGAGAGAAGGGGGGTATGCCAGGTGCTGAGCAGGAGGGCTTCATAAGAGATTTTATCTGTGCCCCAGGCAGAAGGTAAAAAATCAGTGATTTGTAGCCAGGTCCCTGATGATCATATCACTGTGCAATGCTGAGCATGTCTTGGCTATGACAGAGAATATGACTGAGTGGTCAAGAGAAAATTGTTCACCTCTTTAAGCTTAGTTATTACATTTATCAATTTGATTATTTCTTTCAGAGTCTATAGTTCATGATCAGATGAGAGCTTAGCCTCCCACCCCACCCCCATACCCTGTATTTCAGACTGCATTAGCTAATGATTTTCCTACTATTTTTTCTTTACATATAAGGTCAGGAGGTTATTTACTGAGGAGCTGAGAAATGCTGTGCAAAAGCAATCCAGCTAAAGTGCATTGTGGAATTGCAATTTTGATGTATATATCCGAGATATTACTTGGGGAAATCTAGACTACAGCCTTCAGTAAAGATCAGCGAATGCGCATGGACTAGGACCTAGGAATAGATTAGATACATCATTTTTGTTGATACAACAATTTGCCAAAAAAAGTCATAGCAGCAAGCTTACAAATATCTGTAATTCTATCTTTACTTATGTGTTTCTTAACAAAGAAAATAAAATTGTAAGTCAAATATGAACAAGACTGCAACTTTAATGTTTAATATCTTCAACTTTAAAAATTAATTTTACTGTCAAGATATGTGACTTATTGTAACTGAAATGTATGATAAGAGGACTTAAATTAGACATGTAAATTGTTACAGTTCATTAAGTATGATAGCACACAACATTTTAAAATGGAAACATGTGTAGTGTTTTATACATCACTCTATATATCATTACAGGGAAATATAAACACAGATGGTTTTCCCCTTACCTCTAGAAACTACAAAATCATATGGACAACAGTAAATAAGACATCGGTGTGTATGCCTGTTAAAATAATGAAAGACAAGCTTATATGTGTGTGTTGTATGTGTAGCATGTCTAATGACGCTTTGATTAAATATATTTGTGGAGATCATGAATGATCTTGGTTTTTCTTAAAGGAAATAAAGTTTTACTGAGGACACTAAAAACAAATCCCTAGTTCAACAAGGCTTAGGTTACCGATAATGAGTGTTATGGACAGGTTTATTCTGAGGGACCAGCTTCTCAACTTTAGTTTTTGAAGGACCACTGCAAACTTGAGTTTTATTTTTTGACATTGCCTCATTTTTTAAAAAGTCCAAGTTTGTGTTAGAGCCCCCTTTAAATCGTATGTCTTGAATTTTCTTTAGAACTCAGTTTTATAAAGTTTTAGAGGGTGGGTTTTTTTTATTTCTTTTCAGCAAGGTTGAGTGGGTGGGCTTGAGATCACTGATGCCAAATATACTTAGCTATTGACTTCAATGGCTGTGCAGAGGTATAATTGGTTGCAATGTAATAATCAGTTGTGTGAATGTTGAAGAAGATGGAATAGAAACTTTAGCTCTGTTGGCTTGGCAGGGCTAGCAGGAATAATAAGCAGTAAAAAACTTTACTTTATCACTAAAGTCAGCAGATATAAATCAGAATACATAAAAGGAGCAGAGCTACTGTGTAAGAGAGAGCCCTCTTTAGTCACTTCTTTGAGTATTGACCATACCTTGTGGAAACAAAGGAAACTCTCTACATGGTGACTCTTCTGGAGTTTCTAGGGGTTTCCCCACTCCAGTGGGTGTCTATGAAGAAGGAATGATTAGGCCTTTACTCTTCTGCCATAGTTATGTTAGAACTGTATTTTGGTCATAGACTATATGTTTCAATAGTCATTTGTCTATGGAAAATCCTGATCATATAGTATTTCTGCATTAGCTTGAATGGAAATGAAACTTTGAAATAGATTTACAGATAGCATCCTGACATGAACCTTAATTATTTCTCAATAGTCTAGGTGGAATACTGTATAATATACTAAAATATTATTTCTTGGTGCTTGTTCCAAAGATGAGAATCTCCCACAGAATGCCATGGCAGCAGGCATTAATCATGTATATCAAGTGCACCATAAGTCACATTATGTTCATTATCTAGTGGCCATTGATGATGCATCCCCACTGAGACTGCTTTAAAGCTGAAACTCAAGAAACAAATATACCTATTTATACTAATGATTTTGTAGAATTTAATGATAGTTCTGATCCCCTCACACGACCATAATCTGAGCCCATCTTCCTTGTGTGCAGTAATTCATAATACCTAGTGCTTTGTACATAGTTGTTCTGTTGGTGTATGGATGGAAAGAAATAAATCTTCTGTCATTCCAAAGAGCTAGAATGCCTCATGAAAATCATGATGCTGTCATGGTAAACAAGCATTTTTAGGCAAAAGACTACAGCTGATCCTAACTAAGGAACTGTTAGTGCAAGATAGCAGGGTCCACATGGACAGTTGTGCACGATATACTAGTGTGCTGAGATTGACACCCCAGTTTGCCATGCACTATCTGGTCATCTAGATAAGTCATAAGGTATGTTGGACTGCCAGTAGGAAGCAGACAGTTTGGAGACACTTCTCCACACGTAGATACTGTCACTAGACCATGACTATAAATCATTAATGCTGAAGGGGTTTAACTGCGAAATAATGGAGCAACCATTAAGATTGTTTTTTCTTTCATGGCTTGGCTGGCTAAGGTGGGGGGGGGGGAGCAATTTGAGCAGAAGGAAGACGTTACATCTTGGCTCTGTAACAAAGACCATTGAGCAATATGGTAAATGGGCCCAGATGCACAGGGAGGGTAAGGAAGTGGGGTATAGAGGACTGTGTTGGAATTCCAAGCTATTACTATAAGAGCAGATGTGTTTCCTGGCCCTGCTTGTAGGCTAGAGAGATCTGAAGGGAAGCAGGTGATTGGAGTCAGTTTGCAACCAGCCAGCCTTAAGTAAGGTTGCATGGGTTGTGTCTTTCTGTTTTTGTATGTTATCATTCTGAATACTAAGAAACAACGTAAGTGCAATCTTCCAGCAAGATTTTTTTGTTTTTTTAATCTAATGTCTTTGTGTGTATGCTGTGAATATAATAAGGGACTCATAATAATAATAATTTTTAATAATCAATAAATAAGAGCTTCCCTGAGAGGAGAGGCCAATGGCCAAGGCATGGCAGTCTCTGGAGATTGAGATCAGGCTGTGTTCCAATAGCTCTTGAGCTTCCTAAGAGAATGTAAGTTGGTTCCAGATTGCTTTTGTAACTGAAGAGGAAAGCCTATCTAACTTGTAGTGAGGTGTAAAATTAGATTAGAATAAATATGTGTTCAGGTTGGAGGTTGGTTTAAAATGTCTTTTATCTAGCACTTTGTTCTAGCCGTTAAATAAAATTACTTTGTTTTCAGAAGGCTGTTGGTTAGTAGCACTGGTCACAGATTCCCAAAGGGAGGAAATGCAAATGCCCCCAATCCGGACTGTTCAGTAGAGCAATAACAGTTGACAATAGATGGGGTAGCCAGACCCAAGTCCTGATCCAAGCCTGGAAGAAACACAAGATTCCACCCTGAAACAAGTAAGACAGCACAGGAGGATCAAGATCTGAGGTGGGTGCCGTCAGTGAGACCAGAAAGGAGACAGAAGTGCAGCCTTGCAATGATGACTGTCTTAAAAAGAGAATTCTTTAAGACATGGGAAAATTCTATGTTTTTCTCTATTCATCAGCACACAATAAAGTCACTCTAAGATTGTGCAGTGCAGAAGTTGCCTGTATTATTTAAGTAAATATTTTAGATTTTTGAATATATTGTTTTCTGCAGATAGGTAACAGGGTGGCTTGCCTAGGGGCTGAAGTGCCTGAGGCTGAGTCAATTCAGATTACAAGATGCGCCCCACCTGAGGAGAATCAGGTAATTCAAATAGAACAGCCCAAAGCTGTAAAGGTGCTGTGGTTGAGAGAAGTGGTCAGGAATATTAGAGGCAGGAGGCCTGGTAGTAAACCAAGATTTTGTTTGGTTTGGGACCTTCTTGGGTTTTGTTTTGGAGAAGGTCTGTTGCCAGCTTGGTGAAGAATTAATTAAAGGACTTGGGCCTAGAAGGGAACTGGAAATGTTGTTAGTTATTGTAGTTAGTTAATGTAGTTAGTGAAAGGTGAAATAGAAGTGGATGCAGCCATAGGACTGTAAGATACAATGCAGGTAGGAAGAAATTAACATTTTGAATGAATATTTATAATACAAACCATGCCCTAAGTGTTCACATGCATCATAATAGTCATGCTAGTAGTTAGGGTTTCTATGTGTATTTGACTAATAGTCATGTTCTTTGGCTTACATTCCATTAAACAATGCAAAATAAATGAAACTACTTAAGTGGGAAGCCCTTTCCTTTTGTTGTTCAAGGTCTCTAGAGTGCAGATGGAAACAGCAGTTTTTGATAGTGCTAGTAGTATGATGTTGCAATTCCCATTTTGAATTGTCTGCTGAGGTTCAGATCCAGTGCACACTGAAATCAGTCAGAATTTTTCCACTGCTGTACTCTGGATCAGATCCGTAGTGCCCAGTGATGTATTAGGAGCTGTATAGACATATAAAAGGTTGTTATAAAGAGAAGGGTGATAAATTGTTTTTCTTATCCTCTGTCATTGGATGCTTTTAAGAACAGCTTAGACAAACAGCTGTCAGGATGTTCTAGATAATACTTAGTTCCGCCTCGGTGCTGGGGATTGGAATAATTGATCGATTGAGGTCTTTTCCAGTCCTCCATTTCTATGATTCTATTAACTGTTCTCTCTGCTCTGCCTCGGTTTCATTGTCTTGAATATTGAGCTTCTATAATCGTGTGTAACACGTTGAATATTCCTAAGGAATCATGGAGGAGCACCTCCTTCTTTTATATATTCCCTTTTTATTTACAGTGCAGTCTTTTATATCTGGTTTCCAAACTGCATCCACGGACGTTCCAACAGGACTGATCTGCTGCATGCTTCTGCATGTGATTCTGATGCTCTAGTACAGCGATTCTCAAACTTTTTTTGCTTTTGGGACCCCTTTGAAAATATTTAAGGCTGTGATGACCCCTCCAAAAAAGTGACAACCCTCTCATACCATGCCACTCTTACTTCTGTGCTGCTGGTGCTGCCTTCAGTGCTGGGCAGCTAGCCTGCAGCTGCTGCTTTCCAGCCGCCCAGCTCTGAAGGGCTCGGGCTGGCAGCTCCGCGCACGGCTGACAGCTAAAGTTCCGGCACGCACAGGGGCCGACAGTTTGCGACCCTCCATAATAATCTCACGATCCGCTAAGGGGTTGAGATCCTGAGTTTGCGAATCCCTGCTCTAGTATTTACAATTGAATTGAGTAATAAAAGGTGGGTGTCTTAACTTTTAAAAACAATCCTGGTGTAGAAATGAGTGAAAGCCCAAACCTCTGTGTACTCACCTCTGCTATCTCTCGTAAGGCTCAACAAGCAGGTATTTATTTGAAACAAGGATGTTCACCACTGTAGCTGAGTCCCAGATGAACCATTTTGGACATTGCCAGAATAAATTAATTTCCCAGTTCCCACATTGCTTCAGAACCAATGGTTCTGGAATCTGAGTCTATCTAGTCTCCTGTTATACAGCTGCTCTCCAACAACAGAACTAATTAATTGCCATGACAGTGGAAAGGAATGCCCTGTGCTCATAATGTTAAGCTATCTGATTAGAAAAATATTCCCAGATCTGCACTTTTATTTTGAATTGTCATTCAGATCACATAAACATTGAGACAAATAATTTATAAACTCTCAAAAAATAATCACCTGGGACACATTTCATTTAAAGCCTTTATTATTAGTATTGAAGTGAAATATAATAGTGGAATGAAATATACTCCAAGAAATAACCTGTTTGTGCCTAGCCAGAGGTAAATTATTGGTACTGAACAAATGCAGCAGTTGGATTTAATACAAACATATTCCAGATTTATGATCTGGAAAAAAATTATAACCTTTCATAAAAGCCTAATATTAACATTTTGCCATATTTTACAGAATTGTTTTAATATTCATATCCACTGTATTAATGGCACTAGGTACTTGTACATCAAAAGTGCGTACAAATAACTAGATCTGAATTGAATGTAAAATAAAATCCCTATTTTTTTCTAATTTATGTGCTTTCCAACTTAATGGAAGCATATTTGCAATAAATTTTCTCCAAGCATAGCTAGAATTATAATTTTCCTAGGAATAAACAGAATTGCTCCCACTTTTTGTGTACAACTCTGACGAGGAGAGGTAGATTAGATGTTGCTAGTTCTGACAATCACTCCCACTCATATGGTCATGTGGGTGTGATTGATTACTTACAGTTCTGTTAGTTACACCTCAAGTAGCAAGCTGATGAAACAGAAACAGGACATTTCAGATTCAGTCCAGAAATGGACGAAAGGATGTGATAGTGCGATGAAGTCTCTGTATCAGTTTTGAATAAACTGGTGCATTGGGGCAGGTTGGATAGGGGCCAGTGGCTCTCCAAATGTGCAGGCTTGGTATTCAACTCAATTCAACTTCCCTAGAAAGTCAGAAATACTGTCACGTAAACTATACAAATCAGATTAAGCTCTAGTAACAGATGTGAAATAATTCAGTAATAGCAGACACTTGACAGTAAGAGTAGATTTTTTCATAGAAATTAGATGAGAAAGACCTAGCAGGAGACCTAATTCGTTTCTCTGCCAGCACGTTTGTTCCCTACATTGTTTTCTTTTATTCTAGAACACTAATAGTCTTAACATAGTAATAGCCTTATATTCTTTAATTTTTGTCTGAATATTAAGATGTAATTTGGGGATAATCTACCATTGTAAAGTTTTTCTTGTTATTACAGGCTATTATTTCCTGAACCTCAACTTGGGTCAATATTACAGGTGCTATTTTGTAGGATGCTGAATGCTCTGGCCATAATCCTGCAAATCTGTAAATCCACTAATAGACTCACTGAAGTCAATGGGAATATGCACATGTATGAAATTAAACATATGCTTTAAGGGCCAGAGCACTCAGCATCTTTTAGGAGTAAGCCCGTTGCCCTGATTTATTTTGGAGAAATATGAACCTTTGTCAGTGTTGCATGTTTACATAAAACCATGCACACACACAAACACACACAGAGTCACAATGGGTCAAACCTATCCATGGTGTTACTCCACATGATCTCAATGGAATAACATCTGGGCTTAATTTGACCCAATGGATTAAGCACAACTGATTTTTATTCTGGCTATAGTTTAATATTGTCAAACCTTCATGTGCCTGCCTCTAGCTCATTTGGTACTTTTGTTATTTTCCCCCCAACTGTTTTCTCCATTTTGCCGTATTATTTCTTGTTTTCTCTTTGTTTTATTCAGACAAAAATTAAAGAATATAAGATTATTAATATGTTAAGACTATTAGTGTTCTAGAATAAAAGAAAACAATGTAGGGAACAAATATGTTTTCTCTTAGAATTCTTTAATTAGTTCACTTGCATTTCTTTTCCATTGTGTTGTTAAAGGTGGTTTATCTAGCGTGTCTCTACCTCTTCTTGCTCAACACACGCTGAGTTTATCCTTCCTTCATTCTTCCCTCTTTCTCTGAATTCTTCACTTTCTTCTCTCTCTGCTTCCCATCCCCCCTTCTCTCCTGATTTTTTTTTAGGTGCCCATCAACTTATGTATTCCCTGCCACACTGTTGATCAGTCTCTACCCTTCTCTCCAACATTCCTTTCTTTTCTCTTCCTCCACTGACTTTTTTTATTCATTGCCCTTCATGCAACGTACAAGGTGTCTCCATGATGTTCAGTGTAAGCTATTAGAAGGTCTCCCAAGAATAGTTGTTGGTATAGAAGCCTTTGAGCTTGTGCATTTTTACGGAATAAGGCAGGATAAATTGACTTATCCAAAACCCTTAGCAGCAATGTTCAAATCCAATCCATTTTCAGCATGAGTTTACAGAAGTTTACAGGAGGTGGGAGATTTTGGTTCATCATATGGATGCAACATTCACTTACACCCTTATTCAATATAAGATAGAATCTTTCAACACCAAAAAATGTTTTTCCTCCTTTACCTGAGTATTTCCTATGGTGTATTTGTAACTGCAAAGCATTCATTTTCTTCAAATTACTTTTTTCTAACTATTAATTTAGATGTCTACTCAGGTAAACAGGCAACATCTCTGGTTAAACGTTGCTATCTAATTAATTTTTCCTACTTTACTGTGTTCAATTTTGTCCTCTCTAGAATGGCATTTTATCCTTTATAATGCTGATCTCAGCATTTTAAAGGACAGAGAGGAGTTATAAATAACAATTCATAAACCTTTCAGCTGTGAGTCTGAACATACTTAATAAAGAGTGTGGTGGCCTGGCACTCAGAGAAAGAGATTAAATTGTGTAATCAGTGATAAAAATTGCACAGTCAATAAATACATTCCTTAAAGTTCCATTGCAGGGAATACTTACCTCATAGTAATGATAGAGCTCACCACAGAGCAAAGTGACTATGACTCAATATTATTGCTATGTGACAAATATCTGCACATCTTTATCTGTCCTTTCAATATATCTTTTTTAAAAAATTGAAACTTGAAACATACAAACATTGCTAGCTCTAAAAGCTTAGGAGAAAAATAGACTATGTCATGTACTGTTATCTGATCAGAAATAAAATGGTAAACGCTTAAAGAAACAATCATTTGAAAGAACTGATTGTGCTCTTTTAACCACTGTTTTTTCCCTGTTTGGGGAAAAAAGAAAAGCGTTTAAATGAATGCACATCTAAAGGCCATATCTTTTTAAGAAATGTGGATAAATAACAGTTTACTTATTTTCACCGCTAAAGCCCATCTTAGGGCTCTAACATAACAAATCATTTCTTATAGTACTCATTCAGCTCTCATTAAAGTCAGTGAAAACTTTCATTGGCCTCAGAGAGACCTGAGGCTCTAAGTAGGTGGAGCTGAGACATCATCTGACTGTTCTGGTCATGTCCCTCTCTGCAACTGATCTTTTTCATGCAAGGTGGAGTTGAATGGCCATCTCATCTCATTGTGCTGATGCCATGTAGTATAGCTGGTTTCAGGATCAGGTGAAGAGCTGAGGGGAAGAAAGGACAGAAGGAAAATAGGGGGACATGGAAAGGAATGTATAAAGAATGCTTGGACAGAGTAAGATCTCAGTGTCTCAGGTTGGATGGGGATGGAAGCAATCAATTCTTGAGCACTTCTGACCTGAGAAATCCCTAGCATGTGAAATATTTCAATAGAACAACTGGTTCCAGCTCACCGATGAGAGAGTCAGATCTGGAACTCCCCAAGAGGACTGAGTTCATATAAGGGGGGCAGAAGGGTTGAGGGTGGAGGCAGATGAAATGGTCTTTTTTGGGGTAAGCGGAAGGAAGTGATTGGTTGGGATGGCAAATGAGTCCAAGATTTCAACCCTGAACTTTTCAGGTTTCTGAGTCAGAATGAACCTCTCCATTGTTTTAGGTTGGTTGATTATTTAGTTTTTTAAACCAGTGACTATATAGAATGTTAAAGAAGAGCAGTAACAAACAGAAAATAAAACTAGTAGCTCTAACCTCTGGTAGCATTTTATTGTTGATACTGGGACTGGAGTGTTCCTGGTATATCACAGGTCAATTATCCTGCCACTTGTGTGTGTCCAAATATGCTCATGAAAATGTGGGATTACCAGCAAGTGTAGTACAAACTTCCCACCCATGCTGCCCCATCAATACACCTCAGTTCCAACTTGGAACAGCCCTTTTATTCCAGTCCTGAGCCCCTCTTTTGAGTGGAGATTGCCAGTCATACAGAGTTATTATTCCATATCGTGCTAGGTTTTGTGATGTGGACAAATGTCCCCCTAGCACTAAGGTGATAAAATCAAACTTCTTTTTTTGGTTATTGAAAGTCTGCAATGATAAAAGGCTTGGGGCATTCCTTAAGATTGCCAAACCATCTCATGGAAACATTCAATAAGCATATAAATTGAATACTTGAGCATATTATTAGATTTTTTTTGCCCCCTCCCCCCCCATGAACGGCACTTTCAAACAAAGAAATGAACAGACATGCTGGAGTAATTGTCAGACATGAGTGGAACATGACGGAACAATTGTGGCTTGCTAAGTAATGGGATACGGTAAGAAAATGAGTAAAGATGGATCACATGGAGTAACAACACAGCTGAATTTAACAGTGGTTTTAGTTCAGGGTAGGAAGAATGGAGTATTTCACCAAATGATCAAGAAATCCTTTTAGCTCCATAGCCTTATAGTATTTCACTGTATTCAGTCTGTTTAAAAAGGCTAAGTGAATTTACTACCCAAACTGTTGCTTGAACTAAATATATAGGAACCATTAGTTGAAGACAGTAAGCTTTTATTTTTGTTGTTCAATACACCCTATAATAATCCATCATCTTTAGGGGAAAATACATATATTCTCTCTTCAACCTATCACCTTGTTCCATGTTTTCATCAGCCTTGAAAGCGATGGCAGAGTGAGATTGTGTAGTGCTGTTCTCTAGAGTATTTGCTGTCCAGAGTAGCATAGGCTGGAGTAGCTGCAGTTCTGAAACCTAAAAAAAGAGGATGGTGTGTTAATTTTTCTTATTTCCTCTTTAAAAAGTTTGTTTGCTATAGAAATGTGCTTCGCAAAGGGAAGATCACTGCAAAATGAATTAGTTTGGTACTTCTTTTACAATCCTATGGATTAAGCCCCCTTAGAGATGTCTGTCACATTGATTTTTGAGCAGCCATTGTTTAATGTCCATAGTGCTAAAACATGCTTGTGCTATGACTTCTGCCATCCATGGCTAGTATGAATTGCTTTTCCCTCCAATTTTATGGCAACACCAACACTGTTTGACAAAAGTAACAGAGTGCTGAGGCTGGCTGTCTCTCAGTTGGTATTTTCCAACTGCAGTGCAGTATTTTAAATGATTTATTCATGCATAACGGCAGCTGAACAGGCTGGAGCATACAATGCTATTACCTTACACCACATTTATTTGCCAGAAAAGTGGAAAAATGATGGCTGCCTAAGGGTTAATATTTGCTGCTCCACTGGAAGATGATGAGGGTGATCTAACGCCATATATGCACTATAAAGATGAGCAAAATTGTATGTGTTTTTTTCCTAGAGACTCTGCATTATATTATACTTCCCCCTTTGAAATTTATTGAGCTATTTCACTTACTGCATAAAACAAATCTGCTTTTCAGCTATGTGGAAAGGTATGCAAATAAAACAGAGCCTGAGCTGAACCCGAAAAGATGCTACATTTTTCAGAAAACAGTATATTCATGAGCATTTTCTAAAAATGGAAGATTCCTCAGCCTTGGGGCTGTATTAACTTATCTGCCAACCATTTACTCAGAGCTGCTGGAGCATGTACAATACATTGCTATTCATCATGCCTATCTAATTGCTGCATCACGGTGGCATTCACCCAACTTAGAGGCATTGTTTTAATATTGCATATTAGATTAACTGAGTTTCCCTAAGAAGAACATGAGCTCTGTTATGGAGAGTCCAAGGTTTAGTAAAACAGATATGTACCCCTCATGGCACTCAGACAACAAAAACCAGAGTTGGCACTCAGACAACAAAACCACCAGAGTTGGACCCTGCTGTGAGGGAGGGAAGCTGCTAATTAAGGATAGACTTATCTTATACATTAGGGCCAATATCTTTCAGGACCCTGATCTTGCAGTCCTTAAACATTGAAAAGTAATGGGTGTTTTATCTGAATAGGCACTGCAGATTTTGATCTTATGATTATAGGTCTCAGGTATTTTCAGACTGCTGATTCCCATGGACAACATCTTACCATACAGATGTATTTTTGGTGGATGTTCTGTCACTGCTTACATTAAATGAAGTGCCCACTCAGGAGAGACGGATCTGGCTTTTATATTCTGCTTTCAACCCCAGGGAGCCAATGCCCTCTTCTGATATTGTCAGAACTGTGCACTAGTTCAAAAGTTTTCTTTTATGGCAACATTTATTTTCCTAACCTATGTTCAGTATTGTTTTCATTTATCACCACAACACCATTAAGGGAAGAATTATCCACCTGTGAATTCAGGAACTAGAAATATGTGTCTACAGAATATTGACTAATTACTATGGCAATTTACTTTCATGATATTGCTTACAAGTGCAGTATTAAAGCCCACAATCTAAAAGAGAGTTAGTGCTGTAAACTGTTGTTTTTGGAGCACCAGATACTGGGATTTTATGGTTTTCGTTCACTGTGTCACATGAAGTGTGTCTGCAACATGAACCTTAAAACAGTCAGTAAAGCCTCGGCTATAATGAGCAACATTTGGTTGAGTTTGCACAAACTCCAAGGACCATTCCCCACATAGGGTGATCAGATGTCCCGATTTTATAGGGACAGTCCTAATTTTTGGGTCTTTTTCTTATAGGCTCTTATTACTCCCCTCCCCAGCTTGATTTTTCACATTTGCTCTCTGGTCACCTTATCCCCACACCACAATGGCCATTATAAGGGGTAGGGAATCAGAGGGGTAGCCGTGTTAGTCTGGAATTGCAGGTAACAAAGAGTCCCGTGGCACCTTAAAGACTAACTGAAATTTTTTCAGAGCATGAGCTTTC